>JAVSBS010021723.1:26335-39928 GCA_033124195.1 Coracias cyanogaster
ACCCATACACCAGCAGGACCTGTGTATAGAAATGCGTATAGAAATGTACTCATAGTTTCATCCTAACTTCAGACTAATGGTCTGTGGTATTCCCTGAGCAGATGGCTGGGAAAAAAAAAGGAATCAGATTTCTCACTGCTGGTGTATAGCTTTAGCTGTGTTTGATATGTGAACTCAGAGTGAACCAGTGCATCTGATCTCCCAGCACATGGGCTATACTTTTTGTCCCAGCCAGAAACACCCTGACCACTTCCCATCAGACTCATCCCACTGGCCAAACAAAAATGTGTGGTTGTCATCTCTATCCAAAGGGCCTGGCAGAGAGCTCAGCTCAAATTCAGTCACAATAACAATTTGTTCCCTTGGCAAATTGAATTACTTCTCCGAGGCAGAGGCAATGAGAGGTGACAGTGTGGACCTACGAGCTCCTCGTCAATGGACATCCTGGAAGGCTGTTGTCACAGTCTGCTGCATCGGGTCTCATTAGCCTAATAGCATCTTGGAAACAAGTGATGGGAAATCCCCATCCTTCCCTAGTCCATGACAAAAATGAATCTCCATTATTTATGGTAGATGTTTAGAGGTTTTGCCTCACCTGATTTCAAGTGACTCAAGAGACAAGACTTACAGCCCCCTCGGGGGAGATCCCTCTGCAGTCTCACAGCTCTCCTTGATGCTCTGCTTTCATTTTCTATATGACAGTTTCATCCTTTAATCCACCATAAAACCTCTTGTGACCTGAACAGTTCCTCCTGCTGGCTTATGAACCTGATTTCCATTTTCACACCAACTTTTCTCAGTGAGCCAGGCCACTGATTTCAGGGAAATTAGTCCTCTTCAGCATGAGGAAGACACGATTCTGCTGATGATGTTTGCACACTGCAGACACCTCTGAGCCCTCAGATTGCACTGGTTTGTTCTTTAGCTCACCAAGCTATCTGGTGTCCTTAATTTTACCTTGTAAATCCCTCTGGGATGTAGATATTGAGGGCAAGCTTCTCAATTGGATTAAAAACAATTAGATGGACGACCAAGGTTCGAGAACCGATGTAAATTAGCACCAATCAAAAGGGCAGAGACTGGGACAAAGTCCAAAGCAGGTGGCAAATATGCATCAGGGAGAAAGGGATGGAGAGCACAGCAAGTTGGCAGGGGTGGGACCAGCTTTGCCTGTGTATCAGCTCCCTGGAAGAAGGGGCCCTGTGCTGCTGAAGGAAAAGAGGGCATGATTGTACAGAAGGAAATCTGGACTTAAAAAGGACCCCACACGAAAAATGGATGATAAGGCTACCTGACTCTTATTTAGACATTTTAACGTGAAAAACTTGCTGCATGTCAGACTGAAATACACACCAGTGGGTAGACCAAGATGTGTGTGCAATGACTGCTCTTCATATCAAAACCTCATTTTAGGGGGGTTTACTCTTAACTGGAATTTCCAGATTGGATGGCTTTTAACTATACCACACTAAGAGTGCCCAGAGGCCTCTAGAAAGCTTTTCTGTTGTTGTTCCTGCTGTTGTTTTGTGGGGGTGGCTAGAAAAGTGAGCTAGGGTTTGGAGGGGGTTGTTTACTTTTAATGGTTTCTTTCTTCTTCCCCCCCCCCACCCCGTGTTTACCATGTGCTTTGATCACAGTCAGAAAGAGAGCGTGCAGAGAGGGTGCTGCCTATTCTGCAATTCCAAACGGGTACACACTAGACCTTCAGTGAAAAAAAGTGTTACTTAGAGCAGCCAAATTTCTCGTTCTTCATGCGTGTTGACCAAGATCTCCAAAGATATCTCCACAGACTAATTCTATTTTTAAGTGGCTAGCAATAAAACTCACCCCCTGACCTCCTGAAGACCAGCGGAATGGAGAGGGCAGGAAGGGAAAATGCCTTTCATTCCAGCTTTTCAGAGCTGGAGCTTCTGAAAGGGCTCTGGATTTTGATAAAAAATTAACCTGGTGTCAAAGATACAAGGTGGGTTTAAAATAAATGCTTTAAAAGGAAACCAAAACAGATTTTTTAAAAAAATAAGTTCAATGAAAAAAAATATGTGTCTCAAAGTAGCAAATTATTCATTACTCTGACAGCTGTTTTCACAGGCATTTCAAGGAGATGATATCCCCTCATGAGGTAGCTTGCATTGGCGCTGCAACCCTTTCTGGGACCAGCATATCAAGCAGTACATGTTGGCCACCTGAACGATCTGCAGCCTGTTGAAGAATTAAAAAGTACCAGCCAGCAGCTGCGTGCCAGGAATTCATAGCAGCTGCCCTTTTTTTCTGCATTTCAAAACTCTGATAGTCATATTCTTTGCCATTGCATTCCCCATCTTTGTCACATGGCTGATGACAAGCTTATGGGACAGAAATTCATTAAATCCTTCATCATCTTCAATTAAATATAGATGCTGCTTACAGACTCCAGGCCTTGTCAGCTTTTAATGGTTTCAAATGCTTCCAATAGCAGAAAAGATCCAATTCATCTCATTCTCAACAACAGGAAAAGCCAATTTACTGCTTTTCTTTATTTCTATGCAGAAAGCACATTCCTGACTCTGGGACAGTACCCTTTGCTTTGTTTGTGACTGCTGAAGCTAGGAAAATGTTTAGGGCTCTCAGCAATATCAACCTTGCCTGTCACTAATCTTCCACTCTCTGAAGCCTTGCTATTATCTATCACCTTTCTTTTGTCTCCTCCACCCATTAATAGAAAAAATGCTATTGCTACTTTTGCTTTATTCCCTCAGCTAATCTCTTTTTGCTGCTCTGAATTTAGGACTGTCCTATAGAATGATACCAGGATTTTCCCAGCAGGAATAGGTGCATGGTCTTCTAGGGACACCAGGCAGTGCAACGTACCTCCTTACTGCCATGAAATTGCTGCTGGTATAGGGAGCTACTCAGCAGAGGCTTTCTCCTTCATTTGCCTGGAGGAGGAGTAGATAGGCATCCAGTGCTCAGGGTCTACCATATGATTTCCAGAGATATCCTTCTTATAGTTAAGGAAAAGCAGTTCTCCGCTAAGGGGTCTTAAATCTCAGTCTGCATTGCAGATGCTTGGATGATCTTTTATTGATGGCATTTTATAGCACTCCTCAGTGCAATTCCCCTGCTCTCAGACACTTAGAACTTTACCAGATTTTAAGTTTCAAAATTCAGCATTTTTCTGTTATCTTTCTGCCTCAGGCCGATGTCTTAAATCTAAACAATTCAGTCCTTGAGACTGGGGAAAGTGCCCTCTTTTGCTCATGGTGACAACCCTGGTATCTTTTTGAGAACTGCACTTGGAGCAGGAGCTGGAAATCTGGCATATAGGTGACCTTTTCTGTTAATTGTGCTCTTTGCCATCATTGTTGCCAACTACCGTCATCTGGCCAAAGTATCAGTCTTTGAAAAGTATCAGTTTGCACAGGTTTGCTCTGTGTCCTTCAGATTATATCAATTACATTCCTTATGGAATCAATGCTTATTCTGATGGCTCTGCATGACTTCCCTCACAACCTCAGTTCTTAGTTTGTTGTGGACAACACGTGACCTAGACTTTCATGATCTGATTAGTGTGTATAAATATATGAGGGCTGGGTGTCAAGAAGAAAGGGGCAACCTCTTCTCACTTGTGTCCTGCGATAGGACAAGGGGCAATGGATGTAAGCTAGAGCACAGGAAGTTCCACCTCAACACGAAGAGGAACTTCCTTACTGTGAGGGTTACAGAGCACTGGAATGGGCTCCCCAGAGAGGTTGTGGAGTCTCCTTCTCTGGAGACTTTCTGAATGTGTTCCTGTGTAACCTGCCCTAGATTCTGTGGTCCTGCTCTAGCAGGGAGGTTGGACTCAATGATCTCCAGAGGTCCCTTCCAAACCCTAACATTCTATGATTTCACTACAAAAAGAATAGCAAGAGGACATCATGGCCTGGGTTTTTTTCCCATATATCTTGCATGACTCCTAGTATTCAGTTGTGAGGTTAGGTTCTCCTGCTGGCTTTCCACTTCCACTGCCAAGAGTAAAAATATACAAAACTAAAAATACAGAACAACTTGTGGCATAAATGTAGCTCACTTCTTCTGATCATGATTTTTTTTTAACGCGAAAGCTTTTTAAAAATGGTCTTATGCATTCCAGATCAAAAGGCCAGGAGCTGTCAGAATGACAGCTTATTTGAAATGACCTGATGGATAATTTTTTGTTGTGTTTTTCTTCTGTGAAGTTAGTTGTGAGTTGTTACCTCACAACTGTGAGGTGTTAGCATGTGTCAGTGCTTACACGAATGTCTTGGTGCTGAAGCGTGCCACGTCCCGGGAAAACCATGATAAATTTACATGTCTACTTCAGCCACACAACATCTCTGGAGATCATTCACAGCAGAAAAGTGTCTCCTAGGCAGCTACAGAAATCAGCATTGCTTATTGCAAGTGGCCTTCCTAGTGTAAGATGTGTTTAGGCATTTCAATCTTTGGGTGTTCATAGGAAAGTGGAGGTCATCCATAGGCTGATCTAATCTTTGCTGGCTGCCCACAAGCTCAAAGAGATCCTGTCCTTTTTGTGTCCTTCATCTAGCTCGTGGTCTGTGCCAGCATGATTTGGCTTCGCATTGTCTTAGCGTTGTTATTGGTCTTTTGCAACAAGATCTCTTCACATGACATCTATGCATGGTTCATGTACGTATTTCTTAGCTTTCATATGTACACTTTTTATCCTTCAGATGTAAAATCTACATCTGGGTCAAAGGACTGGAATTTAATAACATAAACTATGCAGGTAGTATAGTTGAAAGGCCTAATGTAATATTTAATAATGATGCTTATTGAGGGCAGTGAAGTGACTCACTGGCTTTTTAAGATGGTGGGAAGAAGGCAGGACTTCAAGATACTGTACAAATAAAAGAATAACACAAGTGACCAAGATCCTCTAGTCTTGGGAAGAGAAGATGTTTCTTTTCATCTCAGTGAATATGTATAACATTTGTAATGATTAATAGAAGGTACATAAGCTCTCTGAGGTGAAAAGTACACTGCTTTATTCTTAAGTAGTACATAGCCTATAAAGCAAATGGTGTAAATCTTAAATATCAGTTTCCTGCTGAGTGTTTCAGATATGAGATTTAATAGCTTTTGAAAAGATCTTTCTATAAATGCTGTGGAACGTCATTGCTGAAATTGTTGGGGTTTTTTTCTAGGCAGTTTATTAGTTGGTAAAATGTGCTACCTTATGATTGCTTTTGAATGTGACGAAGTCCTTTTTCTTAGAAATGTTACTTCATCTTAGATTATTTCTGAACTCCATCTATGATGTTCAGCCATGCTTAATCCTCCTTTTCAGATACATATTTGGGTCCTTTTTTCAAAGGAGGGAGCTGGTACAAGGTCAATGGTTTAGTAACTTCCCAGTTATAAGCACTTTTTGAACTCATTCAATAAATGAACTCCTCATCTTTAATTGTCAGGAGTTAACATTGAATCCTGTTTTCAAAAGTTGCAGTCTTCCTGAACAGAATTATTCACCACTAAAAGGTTCCCTTTTTCATATGTTAGCTCATCTGAAGTAAACAGATTTCTTTAGATAGGATGAATGTCATTATTTTAGAGTTAAATATTTTCAGCAGAGAGTAGAGCAGGGACTGGAATATTCAAGACCATGTTTCTCTGTGTGGAGCTGTTGGAGCCATAATCCTTCTCTATTCCTGCTAGTAGGCACAGGAGGAAAAAAAAGTCTAGATAAGGCTTTTGTAAAAGTGGTTGCCTGCAATAGACTGGACTCCACAACCCAGGAGGATTTGTAAAGATCTATGTTCTAGTGTTTATAAAGACCATGCTATCTATCACCAGGGTGCAAGCTTATCACATCAATAACCCAGCCTTTCTAAGCAGCCTTTCTAAGCCATCATAGACAAAATCATGGGTTTTGTCCTGCTGTCTCCAAGAGGCCGGTAGTGTTTCGCTCTAATGAGCTGAGGGACTGCCTCTACCAGTGAGATAATGCTTGGCTTCTCTCCCAGGGCAAAACTCTTCAGCCATCAGATCCTTGTCTCTTTTCTTCAACACTTCTGTTTCTTTGGATTTACTAGCGCAGATTTCACAGAGCAACTTTGTCTTTCCACAGCCCTTAGCACCATGGGAATCTTGACTGGGAGGGACCTTGGGAGGTCACTCAGTCCATGCCCTCACTCAGAGTAGAACTATCACTGACAATAGGTGAGGTGAGCCCTGGCTTGCCTGGCTGAGCCTCTAAAACAGCGGTCCTCAAACTTTTTAAACAGGGGACTGGTTCACTGTCCCTCAGACACTGTCGGGGGCTGGACTATAGTTTGGAAAAAAACGACGGGGGAGTCGCCCACCTCGCTGATGCCACCGCCCCCCTCCGCAGCCCAGCTGCGCAGTCCAGAAAGGGTGGCCAGAAGGGACTGAAGGAACTTTGCCGCACCGGGGCTCTGGCGATTTGCCCGAGTTGGCTGGACCTCGCAGTCCAGAGGCTGCCGACTGAGCTTGCCCGGCAGAGGAGGTGCCCGCGCCTCTCTCCCGCCGCGCATTGCGGAGGAGGAGGAGGACGGGGGGCAGCCGTGGCACGGTTTGTAGTGGTGGGGGCCACGGGGCGGGGGGAAGGGCAGGGAGTTCTGTAGATACCCTGGGGTTCTGTAGATACCCTGGGGGTCCGTATCCGGCCCGCGGCCCGTAGTTTGAGGACCCCTGCTCTAAAACCTCCCAAGACCTGCTCCAGTGCCTGCACCACCCACCTTCTGGAAGTGTTATCCTTACATCTCACCTGACTCTTCCTGGCCACTAGCTGTGGCCCTTGCCCCTTCTTATGTCAGCTGGCAATGCCAAGATAAATGTACATCTCTTATCTTTGTAACTGCTCTTCAAGAACATGTACTTCTCCCTTAGATCCACAGTTTCCGGTAGAGGCTTCTGTATCCCATATGGGATTTTTCTTTATAGGCAGTGTCTGTAAGCCTAGACAAAAGTGTAATCCCTAATTCCAGGCAAGGCACCCCAGCAGGAGTCCTTCTGCTGTCCCAGGCCTCCCTCTTTCTGCAGAGCTGCTTACTGCCTCTGGTGATCTTCCCATCCCTGCCTCTCACTCAGCTTCTCAGGGTCTCGGCTGGTTTGTTTTAAGGGAGTCTCAATTTAAACCTTCCTAAAGATTGCTCTGTCTTCTAGGGTGCACAAGTAAGAAAGCTGGGGTTTTGTACTGGTGCAAGAGGTAGACATAGCCAAGTACTTGCCAAAATCTTGGCTTTTTACATTTAAAGTCCATTTGCATGCCTTTCTTCCATCTTATTGCCATCTTACAGACCAGAAAATACCCTTAAAACCACTTAAATAAAAACTTTAAACTCCAATGGATCTGAATAACACTAATTTATCCTGGAGGAATTTTCCATCTCTCTATTCCATCTCTGATAGTACAGAACTTATTACGTTTTATGGTATAACTCAGATATATTGATTTAAATGCTATCATTTTCATACAAATTTATCTCTGGTTTTAACTTTGTGGACTTCAGTGAAGTTATACAATGGATCTTTTTATGTCATTGGAAGTTTCTTGGACTCTGCATTGCCTCAACTTTCTCACAGAAAAGATGTTTCTTTTTTTTTTTTAGCATCCTGGATCAATCTAAAGTCTAGGCCAAATATAGGACTCATTAAATACCATTTGTCTGAGAAACAGAATAATAAGATTGCACCATGATGTTATGTGTCTGAATGTGTATCTTTTTAGCAGCTAGGACACAGGACCAGGATTCAGGAAGCCATTTGGCAAACATAAAATTAAGCACTTAACAATTCAGTGCTTCATATTTTCCATCTGTAAAATGGGGTCAGTGATATTTCCTTCTTTAAATAGCACTTTCTGATTTAATGATCTATGATTATCATTATTACTGTTCAGAGTGGCATCAACTCTGTTCCAAATTGGTTATAATTAGAATGTTTAGATGAATGAAAGCAATTACAGAGCCCACGTGCCACAAACATTTAAGCCTGTGATTAATTTTATGTACGTAAGTAATCGCAGTTACTTCAGTGAAGCTGTTCACGTGAATAAAATTAAGCACATTTGAAGTGTTTGCAGGAACATGAGTGGAAGGGTCTAAGAAACACCAGTTCTTAAATGGAAATCAATAATAGTAGACTTATTGGGAAAATTTCAAGAAAAGGTATTTTAACTATATGCTATGGCATGTTGTAGAATGAGTCTTAATTTGCTTCACAAAACTCGATGTTACAGCCTTTGATGATAAATATTGGCTCATATCACTTAGTATTTTTTGCAGAAAAGTAATCCTTCTATAAATTTTGGCTACAGCTCAAAAGCTTATTGTTAAATACGTTTTGTTAATAAGAAGCCTGACTTCTGGCAGGCTATGCTGTGGATGACTGATTACCAGGGTTATCAAACAGACCTATTTCCCTTCCTCTGCCAGAACAGTTATCTTTAGAGCTCATTTAAGGAAGGATTCATTTCACTTAAAAGAAGTAGCTTATGCTTTTACATTGCAAGGGTTTGGTTTTCTCTGTGATGACAGCTAGTTATTCAGCTTTACCAAGGATAGAGAAAAAGCCACCCAAATATATGTCAGAAGAAATTCTCCAGTAGCAATGGAAAAGTGCAGAACTGTGCAGATGTGCCAGCTGTGCGTTGTGGGAAGCAAGTTCTGTCCTGCTGCAGTTGGGGTGCTGAGCAGCAGTGAATCCCCAGGCTAGCTGGGGTGGGGATTGGCTTGTGATCATGAACTGCAATCATATGCCCCTTGGCTGCCCTATGGAACAGAAAACACATGGACCCACACGCAGCCTGTTGCAGTCTGAGAGTGAAGGAGGTTAGCTGTCAGGGACAATTTTGTTTTCCATCCTTCAGTTACCTTTGCTTTTCTTGTTTATGCAGTTGATGGTCTGGATAAGGCTTCAATTGCTAACTCGGATGGACCAGCCCCAGGATCCCAAACTCCCCCCTTCAAGAGGAAAGGCAAACTGTCCACCATTGGCAAAATCTTTAAACCTTGGAAATGGCGGAAGAAGAAGACCAGTGATAAATTCAGAGAAACATCAGCAGGTATGTCTGTGGCCCTTTGGTGGCAAATAGTAGAAAACACTGTGGTGGCTTTGTGGAGTAATATTTGAAAATCTCTTGGAGCTTGTTAGATGGTGGGAATTATTTAGGCACAGTATTTGACATGTATAAAAATATGATTTGATCCTTGGCAAAGTAAAACCTAACTTTGTTCAGTCTCTGTCTTGAACCTATCACCAAAATTATGCAGTTTATTTGTTTACTATACATTATATATGATATTCTTTTCATGTTGACAGTACTCTTTCTTTTTAAACAAAGAAACACTAGGCTTTATATTACATGTCCTCAAATACATTGGGAATATCTCTGTGTCCTAATAGTCAGTGACTTGGATTATGAAACAAACCTTGCCTTCATGGTGTCAGAAATTTGGTCTGTTCAGAGGGGAGAAGCAGATATGACTGTGCCCAGCAGAACAATGAGGATTAGCTGTGTGACCATTGCCTTCACACAGGCTGCTCTGCCCCTTCATTCCCCCCATTGGCAAGGCTTGAAGAATGGTCTGTAATAAAATGCTGTGATTTAATTATATTCCTTCTGAAAAAGAGGAATATATTGAGGGCTGGGATTCAGTTAACTAAACACAGTTGCTTGGTGCAACCTGAGATGCTCTAGGGTGCCCTGGCTGCTCTCTCAGGAGGTTCTGTAGCATATCTGCCATCCCTCTGGAGAGGTCTCCAAAACCTTGGAGCATCTCAAATAGCAGTAGATACCTATGTTTAGGAAACTAAATGCCACCCTGCATATATGTTTGTGTGTCTTTGTGTGTCACAGCTCTGGCCAAGCTTTCTCCAGAAAATCCCCAAACTTCTGTTTTGGGATTCAGATACTTCTTTTCTAAACTTAAGTGTAATCAGAGTCCAGGAACAATCTGGGAGCTCTTCAGGTTCCTTACCACAGTGCAAGTTCTCTGTCCCCTGTCTTCCATGGCTCTAGGTAATAAAACCAATAGTAATCCCTGAAGTGTCCTTAGTAGGCTCTCTTGAACTTTTAGCAGTACTCTGCTTGGCATTTTAAACCCATAGCAACCCCTGACAATGACAGCAAAGAACTCAATGATTTTGCAGTGTAACTTCTAAAACATGCTTTATTTACACAAAAGGCAAAAAGAAGCCATCTTCTCCAGTATCTTCATCACTCCAGATGCCAACTGAAGTTTTGGACAATCTTTCGGAGATCTTCAGATCCTTCTCTCAGTTTCTCTCTTCTTTTTCCTTTTTATAAATTTTTCTGGGTACCCTGCAACAAAACCTCCACAATTCCTTCCACTACTGCAATAAAAAAAATCCCCTCAGTCTTCTGCCTCCTTCACTGATTCCAGTTTCCTTCAGCTTCCCCAGTACTTTATCGTTATTACTAGAGCAAAGGTATTTCTAGTTAATGACTCCTGAATATTTTGCAGCTACTGTTTGATAGGTATGTGATTTTATATGCAGTGAATTCTTCACAATAATCACTATTCATAAGCTGTGTTTATAGAGATTCTCCAAACTGTCACAACATATTAGCAAGTGTTAAATTGTTGTGCCATTAAATAATAATGCATGTGTCATTTTGCAGGTCTTTTTTACAAATGAATATCTGGTAAATTCATGTTAAATGCAGTATTTCTTATGTTGTACTGTCTTTCTTTAGAGAGCCTCAACCCAGTCTTAAAAGCATGACACATCAATTCTTATGATACCAAGGCAAAACATGTGTTCATGTTTCTTTTACAAAAGGAGGAAATTAGGGACAAAGAAATAAAGGTCAGCATTTCCAAAAATGCATCCTTAGTTACTTGCTTGGACTTAATTTGCCTGTCTTGTTTATGATGGTGTGGTCCCTCAAGTCCTTTCAGGGCTATGGAGAAGCCATGATTCCTGTTGGCACTGCCTTCAGATGGAGTTTAGGACAATTTATCTCAGGGTAAAACACGGAGATGCCTAACAATAGATGTAATGGACAGAAAACATTAAATAATCTCACAACTGTAATGAAAATCACACCTTAAAATTATGCTATGGATACAAATAGATGAACTTCAAGTCATAAAATACCTTTTTCTGGTGCCATACAGCTGCAGTAGTTGGTGATAAGATTATTTCTCTCTCTGAACCTTGGTGCAGTTATACCTAGACCATCAGAGCTAAGGTACTGTTAACATTACATCAGAATAGGTGTAATATTTTACATTCTGAATCTAATTTTGTCACTCCAAATGCATAGTTGTATTTATTACTCTTTCTTAAGAGGTAATTATTGGAAAGTAGCATCCATCTTAACTACCTCAAAACTAATTTTCAAGTGGTGATTTGTCTTCCCAGTTCTCTCAGCTGTCTGTTTACTTCCACTCCCTCCTGTGTACTGGCACCAGCTTTGTGGTGAACAGATCACAAACCTGATCCAGCTAAAAAGAAATCCAGCAAAACATAACAAGAAGTAGTTTTTACTCTTCTGCGAAGGTTGCCACTTGGGTTTGTGTCCTAGCATTGTGATTACTATCAATAAAGGATGCTGAAGCAGAGAGGAAAAACAGACCCGCTCCTTTGGATGACTTCTTAAAATTTAGACAACCTGATATTTAAAATTTCAGCTGTGGTTTTGCAGCACTGTCTTTCAGGTCTGGAAACTGAGAGAGTAATGTCTTTTTTTTTTCAAAGTTAAAGCTTTCTTTTGTGATCTTTTTTTTCTTGAAAATGGAGACCACCAGTGTGCAAACAGAAATCTATAAAAGTTAGGAGAATTTGCACTACAAATTGTCAGAGGATGATTTATGGTGGAAGGTAAGTACAGTCCATAGATCGTGTAAGTGAGATCTCTTTTGGTCACTTGAATACATGATTATGTATAATTATGTATTGAAAAGTGGAAGCTAATTATCTGGACATTGAAGTATTTCTGTAAATGGTATAGCAGAAGGGAAAAGTTCAGTGCAGGAGGAGGTAATAGTTGACTAACTGAAGTCCCCACTCCAAGTCCAGTCACAAGACTTTATATTTAATAGTCCTTTGTGACAATAAAGCAACTAACAAAATTGATTCACTAAGTGCTTAATGTATTTTGTGTATCTAGAAGTATCATCTTCTATATAGATTTCTAAATTATCCTGAAAAACCTTTTTTTACTTCATTGTGTAGCTAGTGTCCTGCTAGCTAGCCATGTCGTAAGTACCAAACTTTTATACAGTAAAGACTATTATATCTAACAGCCTAATGTAAACCAGCTAATAAACCACAAAACTATTCTAATGCTCTGAATCATATGAACTACAATGTTTCCCAGACTATATAGTTTGTGAAGCGTAAATATGCAAATGTTGCTGCATGTCTTGGTGAACAGCACTTAAAGACGTTATAGAGAAGGTTTGGGAACTTCTGATATTTTTTTTCATTATTCAGTAGACTGATTGTTTTTCTCTAAGGAGCATGTATGCTCTATTTTTAATAATGTTCTGCTTATACATCCTGTTACACTGTAAAATTTGGTTGATTTAGGTGGAATTATACAAATGTAGTGTCAGGGAATTGATTTCAGGTTTTCAAAACTCTTGTGTTATTTTGTACATTCAGTGTATCAACGTATGTTTGTATGTCCCAGTTTATATGCATTTTGTCAATCATTACAATATTTAGTGGGTTTTTCTTTCCATAAAGTGAAACTCTAGGAGTTAGGTAATATCTGACAGTCTTGACTTTCACCTCAAAAATAGCAAGACTGTCTCTCTAAGATGGGGAGATGAAAAGATAGTAAATCTGAATGATATGAGTTGTAAGAGTTCTAAAAAATAAATGAAAGATTCCAGAATTATTTTCCACCTAAATTTCATATGAAAGTTTTGCCCCTTGTGACTCTCTAAAGTGTAACCTACAGTCATTTGTCTATATGGAAACAGCACAAGAGCAGTTCCCAGATTATGTTGAGAAAGAAGAATGTATCTGAGTATTGACTAATCTCCACAGAGTGAAGATTTGGAGTAACTCTTCGAGGCAGATACAGTTTATAGTCTTGTTTAGTCTTGACTGATATTTACCCTCCTATCTACATATAAGATACATGTTGTCTCCCAAGCTGGGCTGTTCTGACCTATGCCAGCAGCCTGTTGTGGGCTAGATACACCTTTCATTCATGCTGGTTGCCCAGTAGTAGTACTTGCAGTACTCATAGGAGTGGACCAGTGTGTTGACTTCCAGTGCTCTCCTGCAGTTCCTCCTCTGTCTTGGCTGGAAATGCAGATGATCCCCCCATGTATTTCCATATAGAGAATAATAGGGATACATTTTACAGTTCTGCAGCACTAAGGGTAAGGGTTGATTCTCCAGAAATCCCAGAAACAGACAGGGTGCTGGCCCCAGCTGCACCATGAATAAGCTATAGCTTTTCAGTGCACATCAGGTTATCTTTCAGGGGAAGTGTAGCTTTACATGCTTGAGGACTATTTCATTGTCAGGAAATAGTCTACAGGGAGCCATATGTTTATATATGTGCTTTATATGAAGCTGGAATTTGAAATGAAAAGGAGTTTGGATTGCATTCATCCTGCCTCA
>JAVSBS010021724.1:0-28993 GCA_033124195.1 Coracias cyanogaster
GGGGATGACAGGGAGAGATTTGCCATTGTTTTTTGGTTGTTTTTCATAAAAATCCATCAAAGTATGGTGGTGAAGGGAGTATGCTCAGAGTGCCACAACTGCAGGCAGTCCTAGCTATTTTTCTTGCAGGAAAACCCTCATTTTGTTCTGTAGCATGTTAGAGATATGCAAGGAAAGGGCTAGCTGTAAATGAGAGATGAGAGCCTGGCTCTAAAGAAAACGTGGCAGTGGTGCAGAGGAATTACAGCTGCTGGAAGCTTTGAGGAAGAGATCCTCATCAAGACATTTCCAGACACTGGGATAGGAGAGAGAAAAATAAAG
This sequence comes from Coracias cyanogaster, assembly GCA_033124195.1. Taxonomy (NCBI): domain Eukaryota; kingdom Metazoa; phylum Chordata; class Aves; order Coraciiformes; family Coraciidae; genus Coracias; species Coracias cyanogaster. Next base: position 322 of record JAVSBS010021724.1, read on the forward strand.
GCAAATGAAAAACAAGTTTTCTTCTAGGAGGACCTAGAGAAAGGGAACAAAAACAAAGCAAGTGGCCAAAAATCAGCTTGTTTCCATCCCAGTGCTGAACCGAAGTGTTGCCAGGTCAAGTGCTGAGCTCTGCCTTTTGCCTCTCAAGCAGTTTTGCCTGAAATCCCCCATCTGCATGGCGCAGAAGAGGTGAGAAGGCTGTTTTGGTTTCATTTGCCAAACATGAGAGAATAACATTGACCAAAAGGAAATCTTTACTTAAGTGTCCAAAGGGTACTGCTAGTAGCAAAACAAAGTTGCAATTACAGCTAAATTTTGAGCTTAGGTAAGGACTAGGGCTTCTTTATTTTTTCATGATCTTGGGAAACAAAGTTTTTGCCTGCATTATATACACCTTCGTAGTACCGTTTTAATAAGGCTTGCTTTGGAAAATAAATACAGACATAATTTATCAGCCTATTTAAGCATGTGCTTACGCCACCCCTTCTTGCACGGAAATCTATGCATATTCTTAAGCACTTTGCTGGATTAAGGCAACTAATGCCAAGAAAACTATGTACTGGTGAGATACAGTTCCTGAGCTGAAGAATTGATCTGGGTTTTCTAATGGTTACCCTTGGACCGGTTTTTAGCCTTCAGCACTGTCAGGTGTTCTGCCTGCTGCCAGCAATCTATTTATTGATACAGGAAATCCATTTTGCCTTGCCTTGCTTTTAATGAGTTTTGCAAGCAAGTGGCCCCTTCCTGTGACTCACTCTGTGTTTTCTGAGCGGGAGATTGTGGTTTTAAGTTTCACGTTGGAAAGTAACCGCTGTGTCTGCTTTCCTTGTCTGCTGGAATCTCAACAAGGGGAGTACAATTTGGAACAAAGAAATGTAAATGGAGTAGAACAGTTCACGTTTCTTTGCAAAATTGTATAAACATCCTTCTTTTCAGGACAGTTAAAAAGACTAGTGCAAAGTGAAAATAGGTCATGTTTTAAAGTAACAGCTTTATCCTAGAACATTGCTGTTAACACAGACAAAAAAGACATTTTCCCTGATATTGAGATATGTGTTGGCCCTTTGATTTTCATCCAATAAATATCCAAAAATTAAGCAGCGAAAGCCTTTCTCTGATCTTACTAACACAAGAGCAGCTCCATTAGAGTGTGGATGGCTGCTCAGATACACACAGCTACAGCTGCAAGCTGAAGTGTGAGTAGCAAGTGCTACAGCTTTCCACTCAATTCCTGATCCCTCTCACCCCTTTAAGATACTAGGGGCAAAGAAGTAGGACATGTGGGTGTATTTGTTTCTGACTTTTGCCACAAATATGTTGGTGGAAGGAGAGAATCCTCTGCAAGCTTGGACCGTTAACGTAAATCTAAGTTTTCCGTGCTAAAAACCACCATAAATACATCAAAACCAATGACCAGGACAGTTTCCATTCCCCATTACTAGATACAACTATTTATATTTCAGGCTCAGTGGCTATGTCCGTACAGACAAATCACAGCCCTGTAAAGGGCAGGGACAATTCTTTGGCCCCCTTGCTAACTGGCCTTCTTTGGCAAGCGTCCAGCTGTCTGCCTGCCAAGTTGGGGTAATCACTGGCCTCTGCTGACCCTCAGACTGTGCCCAGGCGTTGCTTCAAGGAGCACTGGCTGGCTTGGCTGAGGTCATGCTGGAGACCATGGTAGTAGCATGCTAGGCAGGCCATTGTGTGCCAGAGCCTGGGCTTGCATCCTCCGGGTTTGCTGATGTGCCCATGCTAAACTTGGGGAAGAGCCAGGCCTGAGACTTGGGTCTGGGCTGTAGTTCCTTTCCCATGTGCATCCCAGCTGGCCAGATAATGACGTGTTTGGACCTCTCCTTCCAGAGTCTTTGGGATGAACCAGGCTCTTCCTATAGGCTTGAGAAGGTGCTCAGTTCCTCAGTAGTTCAGTTTGATCTCAAGAGGAGGCACTCTCTGGTCCTGAACTGCTTTCACCTCTGCCTAGTGCAAGGCTGTGAAATATTAAAGCATGTTAGGGAGGCTGAGATCATTCCTGCAGTTCTGCAAAAAAGGCCAGAAAAATCTAAAAGCTCTGCCAGCACAGGCCTCTTAGAGACAAAGTGTGGATGGGGATGTGTGGAAAATCATGCCTGAGAGCAAACAAGCATGTTGGGAAAGCAGGACTTCAACAGTTCACCTTAAAAACCTGATCTTTCAGTTACCCACCTCAGCTATCAAGTTCAAGCTGGCAGAGACGACAACTGGAAAGAAAAATTGTGAGGCTCAGAAACTGAAGCAGCTTTACTGGGAAAGTACTGAGAGGGAAGACGGAGGGAGACCCAACACTGTCATACTCAACTTCCTATAGGGATCCAGATACGTAAAAATACAAGACCCTGTATTGTGGACTTCATTTTTGATACGTGTACTGTGTGAATGGAAATAACATGAGAAAAGTTTTTATTTCCCAAAGTATGATAGGGTGGGGTGTGGGGTTGTTGTTGTTGTTTTTGTGGGGGGTATTTTGTGCCAGTAACAGACTGTATTGAGATACTGTGCCTTAGGGAGCGGTTCAGCTGTTCACACCCCCATAGCTTTCTAACGCAGTCTGCACAACCCGAGAGCCTGCACAAGTATTACACCTCCCTGCAAGGTTCGTTTCTTCTCTTGGTCTGAACTGCCTCTCTGCACAGATTATTGGCATGGAATCACTTCCATTTTTTTTTTGACTTAGAAAATTCTTGTAAACCAAGGCTGTGGTTTCTTGGGCAGCTGGTCTAGTCTACTGGTTTTTTACTGCCTGAAGGAAAACGTCACTCTCCCTGTCTCCTCCTTTGCTCTGCCTGATTTTCCACCCCACCTCCTCGCTGTACTCCTGGGATAGTTCTGTTGTCCATTAGGGAGTTAAATGGGCTCAGAGGGAAAAAGAACCTTATGCTTTTGTCTATGTCCCATGAAAGTGCAACCTAAATTTTACTATGTCTGTCTCCATCCTACACCTGACTTCTTTATTCTTACAGTAATTGTCACATAATTGCAGGCAGACCTTATAAAGTGATATGCCTAAGAGTGAGCATGGACATAATCACATCCACATGAGACCATGAGCAGTTACACAGCACAAGTAAAGAAATCGCAGGCTCAAAACCATCTGCCCAAGATGGAAAGACTAGGAAGCAAAAACCTGGTCCCAAATCAGGAACAGGATCCAGCCCATGCCCTGACACAGATACATTGTGCTGGCTGAGGTGAATCTTTCAATGTGCTTTGTGCCTTGGTTTTCTGTGCAGAAGATGGGGATGATGGCAGTTCCTCTGTCCCAGGAATGCTCTGAGGACAAGGCATTAGTGTCTATGAGATGCTGCGATATGAAACTGAATGGTTATTCATCACCAGTGGCTCAGCTACTAAACACCTAACAGTCAAGTTTTGTCCTTGCTGGCCCATGAGACAGGAAAGAATACTATCTCCACTTAACATCAAGAAAAAAAAAGGTCTTGGTAGTTTCAGTAACTTGAGCTTCAGTTTTCTGAGTCTGTTATCAGGATCCCAGGTACTGTGTCAGCCTTTGGTCCATTCAGAACAGGGATTGAGAGGAAACAAGGAGTTCAGGGCAGACCCTAATTTGTCATGGAGAAAGGTTCTGGCCTTCAAACTCATGAAGTGTCACTGCTTTGGTAATGGCTTCTGGTACTGTAGTGGTCTCTAGGATGTTGCATCATGATTCCTGCAGTAAGAAACCCAGCCGGAACCACCTACCAGAAGAACCAAGAAAATTGATATTGCAAGTACAAGACTATTTGGATTTGCTAGATGGGAAGATAAGTAGGGTGGTTTATAGAAATACCAACTTTGTGTTCGTCATTGTAACAGGGAGTAGTGTATACTATGGCATCATGGCTTTTGTGGGCTAAGTCCAAACAGCTAGGCGATCCACTCCTGGGGTCACTGCATAATGTTTGTTTGCTTGCTGGTTATGTCCCTGCTAATTTTGCAATGTGAGTCTAAGTCCTTCAACCACACATCCAGTTTGTAATTTAAACCTGCATAATTTTATCTCTGCTTGCTTACACCCACTGTCTCCTGGTTTACACAGGCCACTTCTGGTTTCTCTAAGAATTGCTGTATTGATTGATATGTGAAACAGGACGGTAGCATGTTTTAATGTGGAATGGTATTTAGAGAGATGCAGCATCTGTGTCTAAAGTGAGAGATAGTTACAGGGTTAGACAAGTAGGCCATCAATTACAGGAGCCTGAGGTTAGGACCATCTGGCTGTTTGAAACAACACCAGGTGTTAGCAGAAGCAAATTTCCTGTGTTGCAACATAGGAGGAGAGCGGCAGGCAAGAAGCAGCTCTCCAAAGCGAATCTCAGCCGTGAAGGAGGCCACTTCTTATTTCCTTTTTTAGTGCTGTGGGGAAAAAAAAAAAAATCACTCAAAGAGCATGACGCACCTGTGTCTCCTGCTTGGTGCCTCCCAGGGCTGCTCGAGGGGAAGTTCTCAGCTAGGGATGGGAATTCCCTCCTGTGAGGAGCACTGAGCAGGACTTGTACCTGCATGGCCTGTTTAGCCAGTTCTTGGCCCTCAGTCCCAACTGCAGCCTGACCCTGGCCTAAGCACCAATGTCCTAGTTCATATACCCAGCATCCATGGTACTCTTGAGGCCCTCCTTGCTGCCCAGCCCACAGTACAAGTTGTCTCCAGCCACAGGCAGCTCTGCCTTGGTTTCCCTCCCTGCCTCAAACTATTGCAGGGAGAGGCAGCCAAAGGGGAGCTGCTTGCTGATGGAGTGGATCGAGAGGTGCAGACAGATGACCATCACCCACAATCTGCTCAGCAGAGGAGCATGCATTTATAGCCATTTCCAGCCATTCAGGGCTACCGGGCCATATTTTTAAATAGTCACTAGCTTGATGTATGCAAAAAATATTGCTGCATTAGTCGTATGTGTATTCTTAAATCTGAACAAGCCTCTCATGCAGTTATGCTGCTTCAAATTTTCTTATGTATACTTAACAATACTTTATTAGTAGTATTTACATTGAAAAGGAGAATAAACTATAAAGCTGAAATTTATCCAACCTGGAAGTTTCGCTGATATAAATAAGTCAGGAAACAATCACATCTCCCATTAAAGTTGTTCTAACGGTACTAAGTTTAAAGTGTAGCTAAGACTTGATGGAGGCTCTGGCAAGTGGCAATTTCCAAGGCAGTCATTCCCTGTGAGCCCCCCAGCTCAGCAATGTCATAACATCATAGAATGGTTTGGGTTGTAAGGGACCTTTAAGGGTCATCTACTCCATCCACTCTGCAGTGAGCATCCTTAGATCAGGTTGCTCGAAGTCTCATCCAACCTGACCTGGAATACTTCCAGGGATGGGATATCTACCATCTCTCTGGGCCATCTGTTCCAGTGCTATACTACCATCATTGTAAAAATTTCTTCTTTATATCTTGTCTGAATCTGCCTTCTTTTAATTTAAAACCATTACTCCTTGTTCTGTTGCAACAGGCCCTGCTAAAAAGACTGTCCCCATCTTTCTTATAGGTCCCCTCTAAGTACTAAAAGGCTGCAAAAAGGTCTCCCTGAAGCATTCTCTTCTCCAGGATAAACAAGCCAAACTCTCTCAGCCTTTCTTCATAGGAGAGGTGCTCCAGCCCTCTGATCATTTTTGTGGCCGTCCTGTGGACCCACTCCAACAGGTCCATGTCTTTCTTTTGCTGAGGGCTCCAGAGCTGGACACAGTACCCCACGTGAGGTCTCACCAGGGAGGGGTAGAGGGGCAGAATCACTGCCCTAAACCTGCTGGCCACAGTTATTGTAATGCAGTCCAGGATGTGATTGGCTTTCTGGGCTGTGAGCGCATGTTTCCAGCTCATGTCAACCTTCTCATTCACCAGTACCCCAGGTCCTTCTCCACAGGGCTTCACTCAATCCCTTCATCCCCCAGCTTGTATTGACACCAAGGATTGCCCTGACCCAGGTGCAAGACCTTGCTCTAGGCCTTGTTAAACCTCATAAGGTTCACATGGGCTCACTTCTCAAGCCTGTCCAGGTCCCTCTGGATGGCATCCCATCTGTCTGGCATGTCAGCCACACCACTCAGCTTGGTATAAGGGTGCACTCAATTCCACTATGTCATTGCTGAAGATATTATGTCCTCTCACAACAAGTGGGCAAGAGGTTAAGAATTAGGTAAATACAATCTTAGTAATTGCCAGCAGAACCTTGGATCAGTTTTTCCTAGTTTCTATTTCTATCAGTGAGAAACAGCCCTCACAGGTTTATTTTAAACTTTAATTATTATACTTTAATTATCAGAGGAAAAAGCCTTTGATTTGGCTAAAAATGCAGAATTTACATGAATTCCTCAGTAAAACACTTCTTTCAGGGAACACAGCAAAGGTTGCTAAGTGACAGCAATGCAGTTCTGTATCAGAGCACTTCCAAACCCCTACTGCTGAAGAGAAAATGAAATAGCTGGGTGCTCCGGTGTGTAGAGAGGGTGGGGAGGCTAAAGGGCTCTGGCTGATAAGCAAGCCTGTGCCTCTGTATTTTTAGCTACCTATTAAATGCAGGCTGGTTTCCAGAAGCCCTGAGCAATTATGACATCCGCTGAATAATGGCCTTGGTGAGGTGTCCAGGTCACTGCTATCCAGGTACTCTTGTGAAAGGGAAGAATATGGTGTTAGCTTTGGCTGCATTTGAAACATTGGCCATTATGCAAATCAGAAGGGCTCATGCCGTTCATTAAAATGCGGCAAGATGAGCATTGACCCAGGGATAACTTTTCCAAAACATACCAGTGATAAACACGGAGGTAGAGTTTCGGCTAATGTGAATTTCTAAATGTTGCCTTTGAAGAGAGAGCATTCTGTGGTGACTACTGCAGATAATAGCAATAACCATTTGTGAAAATAATGTGCTCTGATTGCAATTTTTAAGTAAAAAACATGGAAAATTTCAGAAGTCTGGTCAAATTAGCTACCTATCGATTTACCTGCAAAACTGATTGATATGTATTAGTAATAACCACATGCATGACCTTCCACAGCAGTAAGCAAACATTTATTAAATTGAAGAAGTGTAAGCACATAAGTCAAATAGAACTACTGCCTATTTTCAGGAATAGGATATTGTTTTGCCAAACATTTTGTCATATGTGACTATTTCATATTTTGTACTTAGGGATGAAAAAAACAATATTTTCATGATGGGCTATACAAGCTTGCTGTAGCCCTTAACTCTTTAAAATGCTTTTTAAAGTTTTTATATGACAATTTGTCAGGTGTGGGCTTGTTTTTTTTAATCTAGAATAATTTTACATTAAAAGAAAATCTTATTTGCAAAGCAAATGAAACTCCAGCTTCTAAAACTAGGTAAAAATGAGACAGAGGGTTGGTTTAACTGTTAAATGAATATAGAAAACTAGCACTTAAGAGGGTTGGTTTAACTGTTAAATGAATATATAAAACTAGCACATAACCGCAGAATTTTAAGATAGGGCTAGAAAGAAAATGAAAGAAAATTGTACTGACTGCATCTATCCAGGACATTTGCTTTGGTGTTTTGGGTGGATTATTGCCTATTATATATTTCTCCCTTCTTTTACATCCACCTCTCCCTCCTTTCCTGGAGATTAGTGCTTACATTTCAAATTCTGCTCTCTTTCTAAATGTTTTATTCTTACCTTCCTTAAGAGCTGTCTGTTTTGTGTGCCAGTGTCAGGATGTATTTCTGTCTCAAACAGACTGTGAGGTGGGATTGCATTGGGCCTGATCCTGCTGTACGCTCTCCTGCTTCTCTGTTATCAGGAGGCTTGGTTGTAGGGTTGTGGCAGGAACAAAATGCTAGCTGTTCATGACACCAAGGCTGTTTGAAAAGATTTCACCAGGACTTTATTTATTAACCTCTTGAAAACTGCTGGAGCTTCCCCACCTAAATCAACCCTTAACCTGCCCAGTCCAGTCATGGATTTTAGTTGAGTAACGATGCAAGAGGTTTGTGCAGAGAACCTGTATAGCATCACTTAAAAAAATACTTAGAAGTTGACCTTTATAAGGCCCTCCATTTGCAGCTCTAGCCTGCCTTTGCACATACTTTCAACCCCATGTAAAAACGCTCAGGAAAGTTGGCCTCAGACAGCAGAAATGTTGTGGTGAAAGAAGTAGAGCTCAGCACAGCTTAGGCTCAATTTGGGGCTTATCTAAGCCACAGAGTGATGTACCTGGCACAGACCTGTGGCACTGAATGAAACGTGGCCCTGCCTGGGCAGCCACCAGCACTTTGGCTTTTCTGTAACACAGCCCAGCATTGGTGCTTGCTGGCCATGCAAGGTTGAAATCTTTGAATGTGAAAAAGCCAGACCCATCTGCCAAATGGCTCCTCTGCTTGATCAGGTCCATGCAGGTGTGTGGTAGCTCAGCTGGCAGTGGGTTGCTCCATGGTAAAACAAGCCTGGCCAGCAGGAATATGATGCTGTCACAGTCTGAATCAGTCTTCTCCTGTGGTCAAACTACTGTTATCCCAAGGAGTACACCAAGAGATTTAAATACCCTAGTCTGGGAGTGGTGCTGAGGATATTCTTCATTCTGAGAATGGTGAGACACTGGAATAGGTTGCCCAGGGGGGCTGTGGATGCTCCATCCCTGGAGGCGGAACACAACTGTCTTTGCTATGACTGAGAAATGCATTCTCAAGGATAATATGTGAGAAAGACATCAGAAATTTTGCCTGCTTACAATTTCCCATTGTCTTCTAAGGAGCAAATACTTTGGTGTGTATTTTGTTTAGCCAGATTCTTTTGCTATGATGGTCTGTCTACACTGACTAAATTCTTGTACTAATGGCTCCACGATGCTGCATTTAAAGATTATAATACATTTATTGCTCAATGATTAAAAAAAAAAAAAGGAAAAGCTGTATAAAATCCAGGTATTAGCTATTATTAAATAAAAATAATTTACAGCTTACACAATGAATGAGATTGACTCACTCATGGGCTTTAGGACATTTTTTTCTAGTTTTTGTTTTATGAGACTGTACATGAAGGACGTTAGCTCAGTTGGAGATTTTCTCTTTTACTCTATGCCAAGGTTTTCAGAAGTGACTAATGACTTTGGGTGCCTAACTGGAAACATTGTAATAACGCCTGAATTTCAGAATGGCTGAGCACCCATCATTTGAAATTTAAGTCCTTTTATGGTTGTTTAAATTCAGCTTTCAAGACTGAAATCCTCTAATTCATCAGGAACTCTTTGAAAATCTTGGAAGTTATGAAAATATATTAAAAAATTTTAAGATGCAATTTCCTCCTTAAAAACCTTCTCATACCCAATTTTCCATGTCCCAACATATGTGGAATTAGAAAAAAGAAATTGGCAATTATTTAATGCAATATTCATTGATTTTATGATAAAGAAAACATTGTGTTCATTTCCTTACCGCAGTGTGGTAGTCCTGCTTTTCTGATAAATCATAATATCCATAACCTTTTTTTAAAGACCATTGTGTCAGTTTTCTAGATCTTCAGAATAAACCAGTGAAGTGGTTGTGGGAATTCAACCTATGTTTTACAAAGGTGGACACAACTCTGTTGTCTTTATATAGGGAGAAATGATTCACAAGGTGTAGCAAGCACAAAAGTCTTGGGATATCTGAGGATGAAAGTCCCACACAAGCTGACAATAACCTTCATTTCATAGACTCTCTGGTGCTGTGCTGCTACAACCCACAGTTACGTAGGGGACAGATACTACCTTTCACTAACATTGCCTTTGCAGATACCAAGTCAGATCTTTCTTTGATATCCACTGGTACAAACTGCAACCATTAAATTATGCCATTTGATACCAGGTGGGCTTAGTATTTCATCGCTCACTGGGAGGTGAAGCCTTCCCTTAGATAACTGGAGAGCTCTGGTTGATTATCTCATAAAAATCAGCTATTGCACCAGGTGCAGAGTAGGAGGAAGTTAGTCTCTTAAATGAATTGTAACTGGAAGCTTTTACTCTGCCTAGCCAGGCTGTTACCCACAACTTAGATTAGATCTGATCTTTTTATGCTTCCCTACAGGTTTACTTTGATTGTCTCCTCATTTTCCAATAAACACTGTAAGAGACCACTGGGCAGTTACTGAGGAAGTCCCTGGGAACTGTTCCCAGCAAGTCTGATCCATGACGTGCAGGGTATAAGGCACTAGCCCAGGGTCACATGCTCCCAGATACACAGGGCACACGGATGTCTGTTCCCAGAAGTGGATGCCAAGAAGCAAGTGAGCGAGGGGCATGGGAACAGCCTTCTTGTGACCACAGCCTATGGCAGTGGTGGGAGCCAGAGGAGTGCAGCTAGACTGTGAGAAATGAAGTAGCATGTTTGATTTTGAAGTGAGAAACCCACATGCTTGTCTAAAGCACACAGCATATCACTGAGCACCCAGTTTTACAGCAATAGTGCTACACAGAAGTGCTGTGAATCCTTTATCACTGCCTGACTGATCATTTCATCACCTGGATGGCTCTGAAAATTTAGCTCCAGGCAAGGACAGAAGAGTAAGTTTATCTTGGCATCTTCTACTCTCTTTTTATTAAAGGGTTGCAGCATCTATTATTTCCTCCAATTGTTTCCTCATGTCCTACCTCTCTGAGTCCGGACCGCAATCCAACACTTATTCCTGTACTGGCTCCTTATCTTCCCAGTCTCTGTCTTCATATCACCTGACTGTGTCCTCTCTCTATCTTTGGCCAGGTGACCCACCATCTCTATGGAAGACACAGTGGAGCCAGCAGCACCTTGTACCTTTTGTTGTTAACAGTTTATTTTATTTCTTTTTGTTCAGATGAGCCTACTCCAGTCTGCCATATTGAAATCCAACAAGACACATACGAATCCTCCAGTGTGCAACTTCAGCCATGGCCAGGATCTCCAGGATTCTGCTACCCACACCCGTTCTTCCTTTTGGGCAGGCTCCACTGCTCTCCTCCTGACTATGAGGCTGCTGAGCCCCAGGTCTGCTCAGACACAAAGTTTGGCCAAGAGCAGCCAGAACCATTGTACAGGAAGGACTGCACCATCTGTAGTTGCAGCGTGACAGCCTCTTTTCTGCTGTCCTGCATCCTCTCAGTTGCCAGCCTGGCAGCCAACGTCAGCAGGGCAGACAGCATGGTGCTGAGGGCAGCCTAATGCCACATGCCTCTGCATTACTCCTTTTTCTCCCTCTCCCTTTGCACAATGTGATCTGCTGGAACGGTTGGAATAAAAGGTAATGGAAAAGGAGGGTAAGGAAGTCTTCTGGCTGCCCAGCCAACCTTCAGCTGATGGTGAGCAGATTGTGCTTCAGGACATACCCAGACACATGGACAATTCTGTTCATGGTACCTATGGCATTGTCTTTCAGCTATTAAATGGAACAGATAGTTTTTATTTTCTTTTTATGAATCTGTTTGGACAACAGCATTGTGCAGAGGAGAATAAAGTCCACTTTACATTTTTGGGCAAATATACATTGTAGTGAGTTAGTATCTGGGCTGGGTAGAAAAGGGAGGACAATGGACTCTGCAAAGAGGATCTGAGAGACAACATTGGAGGTATAACCACACCAGCAGTGTGTTGCCCGGCTCATCACCAAGGAATAAAGTTTACCCTAACTTATAAGGAAATGAACAGGGTCCTGGAGGTGTTCCTGAAGAATGAGATACTGTCATCTGCACTAAGCATGGCTTGATATGACCCCTAAACCTCCAAGACCATGTCTTCTGCTTGCAAGGAAGCAGAGCTTTCCTTGTCAGCACAGTGTCTGTAAACACGATGCTGCTACAGCCCCACTGGCAGCACTAACAGCAGTGAAGTCCCCAGCAGAGGGTTTCCCCCTTTCCTGACAGGTGACCATAAGCAGGGAGAAGGACATGTCTCTGAACATGTGGGGACTGGGGTTTTTCTGAGGTGATGCCATAGTGGTGGAAACACAGTAGTGAACAGCTCTGAAAGCACAAATAAAGTGTGGCAGCATAGCCAAAACAGCCTAAAAAGCCTAATGGACCTATTAATAGGAAATAGTGTCCTAATGCCTCTGATTTATTCTATTAATTCCAGTGTGAGCCACCAGATATGCCTGTATCCAGTATATAAGCCTCATTTTTTTTTTGTTCCTTCATAAAATGCACTTGAAATTAAAGTGTATTTTACTTTGAAATGTTCTAGGAAGAGGTAATTGATATCAGGTCCTGGGCGCTTAAGGAGACACCATTTTACTGCTGCCAACACTATGAGTAGCATAGCAGCAGCAAAGGCAGAAAACCTGGAGGTGGTGGATCAAATCAATCCTCCTTTGGGCCAAGAGATGCACAGATGTATCTTCATCCCTGGAAAATACAGGAAAGCCCCATGAAGGTAAGAGGTATTAAAGTTATTACTTTGTTCTCTTTGTAATACACTCTTTTTACCTCCTCCGTCTGCCCAGTGGTGGCTGGACTGTGCCATTGAGCAACACAGTATTATCTGCTGGCCACCCTGGAGATATGACATTTTTGAGAGGCCTCTCCCAGCTCCATCCTGTCCCAGCACAGCATCACCCCCTCCCTTCCAACACTCCTCTTGGGCACTCAGGCGCCTGTGCCTAATTGAGGCAGCGGCTGGTTTTAATATGAGGTTTGAACACAGTTTTGTTTATTGGGGGTTGGTTTTGTTTTTAGATCCTAAATGGCTTTCAAAGGGATGGTGCATCATTCTGCCTGCTCCAGGAGCGGCAGGGACAGTCTGTGCAGCCTCCAGAAGATGGTGCCCTGCTGTTAGGAAACAATGCTGCGAGCAGCAGTCATTCCAGTTCACTGGCACAATGTCACACAAAATGCTTTGTGTCTGTCAGCACATTCCTGGAAGGTCACAGTGAATGATGAATGCTCCTGTGTAGGAGCTGAGGAAGGTTTTTTTCTTTCTTTCTTTCTCTCTCTCTCTCTTTTTTTTTTTTTTTCCATGAATTGCATCACTTGGCGGCCTCTCGCCTTCATTCATTTGACTCCTGTGGTTACAAACCTTTCCCAATTGTTGTGAGCCTGCTTCCTCCACAACCCCTCTGTGGCCAAAGCAGGATATTCATGACTGACTGGCCTGGGGAAGCTGGATAGCTTCCAGCTACTTTCCACAGCCGAGTTGCTCGCTTCCCTCCCCCCGAGGTCTGAAATATCCTGTGGTTCTGGTTAGCTTTCTCTCCGGATGCACATCAGCTAAAGCATATGCATCATCATGTGATACCCAAGGTTGTTTCAGCACAGATAATTGTGACAGAGGCTTTATTTAGATGCCATGTATAAAAAGATGAGCAAATGAGCAAAGCACTCCAATATGAAGTCAGAAGGATATTTGACTTGATCCTGAAAAAAAAGCTGATTTTCACTGGCATGCAGTACTGGAGTTCTCCATTGAGCTTTGCACATATGTCCAAGATGTTTAAATAATCCCAATAAACTATGATGTCATCTTTGCAGCTCCATTGCCATTTCCTATGATTTGGTTCATGATTTCTTTTCCCTCTGAGTTACTAATTGCTCATGAAGCTTGTGTAATTGAATGAGGCTCTTCTGTTTTTTCACAGTCCCTTCCCCCCATACAGAAAACACAGACCCGCTAGTTTTAAATGGGGAGAAACACCTACAGACAAATTGAGCATTACTTCTCTGTGGGAATTTGCCAGCACCTGAGCAGTAGTAGTCACTTGGCGCTTGGCACAATCCAGCTAGCCACACTGAAGGGTATTTTGTTGGTGTGGGGGGTGTCTGGATAACTCATGCCAGAGTGAAATTGCAAGAGGAACACCTGCGTTTGCAAAGAGTGTTCATAGGCCTGTTCACAAGCTCATGTTGACACACATCTGTCCAAAAGGAAGAGACACATTCAATGGACAGGACAGCTTAACAGCCTTCAGTACACCTGCTTTTCTTTACACAAATGCAGCAGGGCAGGGGTTCTGAGAAGGGACTAGTAGGACGCTCAGAGTACATCTGTTGAGGTCTCATTCTCTGTCCCTGAACCCATCTGACAACTTCCATGCTGTTAAAGTCTCTTTGCCTTCAAATCAAGGTGGCTGCATCTATCTCGGCTAATGAATAGTCCCTGTTTCAGTCCGGTCCCTGAACTGTGCGGCCTCCCTAGCTTTGCTCAGGAACTGGTTGGAGGATGCTAGCTGGCCCAGGTTGGAGATGGTCCTGGCACTGCTACAAGCATTATCCTGTTCAGATGATGATCTGCACTTCTGTCCTGCCTCAGCTTAGCTTGCTAGTATGGATGCAGCTGGACAGACTCCTGTGGACTGTACAGAGTTCACCTGTATGATTTGGAATCTTCATTTTGGATAGAAGAAAAACATCCTTGAACAGGAGAAACTGGATAGGAGGGAGAGGGGCAAGATGGAAAGGAAATTCTGGATAAGAAAGAGAAAAATGTCTGGACTTCAGTAAGAGTCCAAATAAAGCCAGACAGAAATAAATTCAGAGGCCAAATGAGTTCTTAGGACTCAAAATTTGTGAACTAGAGTAGGATATATTTCCAGAAACCTACAGGAAAGCACATACTGCTGCCAGTTCATTGGCAGGTAGGGAGAAACTACTGGAACTTCAAGGGCAACAAATAAGTACATTTTGCAAAAGCTTTGGTGAAGGCAAGCAAGTTGCAAACTGCTATCCAATAATGGCTACATGTTGCAAAATGTGGGATGAAAGGAAAAGATCTGTGAAACTTGAGGACATTTTATGTTTTATACATTTCCACAGAATTCATCAGATCTTTCAAGTTGTCGAACAAATGTCAGGAAGTAGAAAACCAGAGGTTTTGCACAACTTATGAGTAACTTTTTAAAAAGTACTCAAGTCAAAGAATGTAATTAAAACTTGTTTGTATTTATTTTTATTTCACTAAAACCTTGGTGTTATTTTTTCCCAGGTCTATATTTAAAGGGTCAGGTTTCTTTGTCACTTCCCTTTGTACAGACCAAGAGCTATTCCACATACAGGCACACAAATAGCATCAGGAACCTTCTCTGAGCAAAGGCCACTTCAGATCAATTGAGCTCTTTTTCACCATCTCGTAACAAATTGGTAACAATATATGGAAGGAGGCTGGCCAAGAGAACAAGCAGGACTGAAGCCGCCTTTTTCTTTCCAATTCAGCATTTCTTTGTGTCACTAAAGGGAGTTGCTAGCAGAACCCTTATCCTGTATGTTGCTGTATCCATACATGGTGGATTGTCCTGCGTGCCACTTGTGAAAAACACAAAGTACTGACATCTACAGGGCTTTCGATAAAGAGTGGCCATGCAGGCTTCACCAGAGGCTGTACATGTTCATGCAAGAAGCTGGGTTTGTAGTTGGTGGGTATAAGGCCACTGAGTCTGCTTTTCATGGGTTGCCTATAGCTCTTTCTGTTGTTTCTATCTGAGGACAAGAGATCCTCAGATCTCCATGCCATGTACGTGCTATATTCCCAGCACCTCTGAGGAGGAGGTGCCATGCATACAAAGACCAGCCAGAAGGGCAATGGTGCTGTCTGCACCTGTCTCCAAGGGCTTTCACAGAGATATTTTTATAATTGCCCAGTGATAAGGACTACAGCTCATCTGACTGCACAGGAAAAGCAAGCCTCCCAAATCTCGCTTTTATGTCTGTCCAAGAGCAAACCTCGGTGTGCCCTGATGCAGCCAGAAAAGCCTGTAACAGAGAAGACAAAGAAAAGCAGCCTCCTACCATTCTCAGTGCAACATAGCTTGAGTACTCATGAGTCACAGTTTGCTCTCAGCCCTGACTGAAGGAAAGTACTTGCTGACATATCAAAGGAACTTGAGAAAACTAAGTAAAGACTCTAAGGATCTAAGGTATTCTGACATGCATACCACACCATTTGAACAGGAAGAACAGCAAAAATATTACCAAACATCAGCAGAGTGACAGTAAGATGTACTCATCATTGGGATGGAGGGAATGAAGGGATTTAGCACATGCACACACATATATGAGGAAAAAGATTTAGAACTTCTGAAGTTCTTCCAAGAAGCTGATTTGCTGTGCATGCTGAGGTTTGATCCATGCAGATTAAAAATTCCTGCATATTTTGTCCTCCACAAATGGCACTTACATACCAAGGTTCTGAACACTTAGAGTTATTTGAGAGCGAGACCTCAGCTCCTATAGACAGTGCAGTTTAAGTTTCCTTGTTGTCGTGATACACAGTGGCAGAAGGGCTATCTTGGAAAGACAGCATGGCTTTCTCTGCGATGGCCCAGAATTGGCAGAGGAAGGCAGCGTTTTGTGTAAGAACAGATCTCCATACGTGAGGTGACTTGCTTCTGGGTGGTGCAGGACTCCTGTGTCCTGATGTCCTTTATGTGTGTGCCAAAGATAAGACCCAACTTTGCTTCAATTTCATTCTTCTGAGCCCCCTGAGAGGGAAAGCCAAGACACTGTGGGATGGATGTGAAAACTATCAGAACTGATTCTCAATTACCAGGACAGGAAGTCTAGGCAAATTCAGCATTGAAGCCAATAGGGGTCTTTTTAATGACTTCAGCTGGGCTTGGATTCTTACTCTAATCATGTGCCTATGCAGGATTTGAAGGCTGGGATTCATCCACTTAAAAGTAGGCATTTGATGAAGGCATCTAAGGTAGATAAGTACAAAGAGACAGAAGCAGTCAGACAGCAGGTCAGACTACCTGAGTGAGTGCATCCCATGCCGTTAACAGTTAAGAGCCATTAGAGAGATTAATATTCTAATTTGGTGCCTTGAATAGTGCCCAGACTTAGTGGGAAGAACATTTTGAAGCACCTAACTACCCAACTGAAGCAGTGGGAAAATTATTGCATAATTTTCCTGTGCGACACTTACTAAGATTAGGGTGGAAATATGCACATACTGCTGGGTTTGACTGAGGAGTGAAGAAAGAAGAAAATAAATTAGAAAAATAAAAATTTAAACAAACTTTTATTTTTATGCTTTATCCTAATGTACCTAGAATGTTAAGAATTTATCACCTGAGATAAAAGACTTAATCATTACTAAACCCTTTGGCAATTGTTTTAATAACATTAATCAAGATGAGCTCATTTAGTGCTAATGGGAGTGTTTTAAGTACTTTTATAGGATTTTCACTGAAATTCAGAATTAAATAATTGGGCCATTATTCTAAAGTGTTTTCGTCATCCCTTGGGGAAGTCCCAGTTTCTTGGTTTTCACCTCCTTGGTTTTATTTCCTGTCAAGCATTAATTCTGAGTGTGCTTGACAATTTCAGAGCACCCCCTTCTAGTTATTAATTTGACCATCTCCTGGGCAGTCTGGGGTTGGTTGATCCTGATTATCTATTTTGTCAACGCAGTCACGGACAGGAAAGATTTAAAATACCACTAAATGACTGTGGTGATGGATGATGAGACAGGAAGGATGGTGATTGCCATCAGCTAAAGGCTAGTGAGTTGAGTTTTTCCCAACACTAAGACTGGATGAGCAGTTGGTTAATTAAGTGCCCACTTCTGCATATAATGTTACCTTAAGCATGCTTAGTCCTTATTAGGGACTGTAGTCTTTGCAATCCAGAGTGCATCAGGGAGTTCCTGAAGGTGTTATGGAAGGAAGACAAGGCATTATGGACTTAGGTCACCTTCCTTGAGTTTATGTTATTAGTGCCAGCTGATATGCCAAAATGTGTCTGAAATATCCCTACAGAGATGGCAGATTAATGTGGGATATACGGTGGACTTTTGCCTTTCTTGAAAAGCAGTTAGATATCATGAGTGATGCCTTGAGTACCTGAAATGACATGAAATGTTGTGGGCAGCTATATTGAGCCCTACAGCTAGGAATCCGTTTGAGATTAAAACTCTGTATACCCCTGTATACCCATCTACATGTAAACTGGATGTCTAGACTCCTGTTATAGTCAGTGGAGATCTAGTTAATGCAGGCACTGAAACCCAGCAAGTGATTTGGCTGCTTAGCCACTATCTGCCTACAATCAGACAAGTTGAGTCACCCTCCAGACTCTGGTGATTGTATTGAGCAGATCTCTGCTAATACAGTGTGAACTTGTTGCCTCAGGCTCAATTCAACTGACTAAACTTTGACGTCTGGTGCCACAGTAGATGCTCTAGAGTATCCTGGCTGGCATCCAGCTGTATCTTCAGAAGTGGCAGGTCATCTCAGCCAGCCCAATGTGAGTGCCTCAGCCATTCTGTAACACCAAAAAAATTGCAAGATGGCTACATGTGGGCATCAAAGCACTTTTATCACAGATCATAGGACATAATACATGAAGTTAATTCAATACAAATGCTAAAATTCCCTGAATCATTCATATAATGATATGTTCATTTAGATGATAGTCATATTAGAAGGCTTTATTTAATCTGGTAGGAAAGCCTGTATTAGTCATTCTTAGTTTTGATATTCACAGGAGATGCTGCCATTTCAAGCTCACCCCAGTGAATTGTCAGGCCATATTCTACCAGCATGTTTGGTAATTCACATGCCTAAGCCTGAGGAATAGCAACAAAAGTTAACCATAACACGTTTAAACATGAAATAATGTATATTTTTTTCATATTAAACCAACTTTATAATTGCTGTTCGGTATTTTTTTTCTCAAACTGGAAATTTCTAATCCCTTACTCTGTTATGGTGATTCAAAATAGTACAGGCTAGTAGATATATAAGGGGAAAAAGGAGAATGAATGTATTTTTACTTTATATCTTTTCTGGAAAATAAGCTCTGAAAATTTCTTTGAAAAGATCTTTAGTCAGATCATTGTACCAAGCAGAATAAACAACCTACATTACATACAGCAAAACTTCGGCTTCATAAATCCCATTTTCCAAGGCTTTATGTGATAATGAAGATCACATTTTGTAACTGAAGTGTGTATACCTTGCAGCTTGTATGTTTTGTTTGGTTTCAACTGTTGACAAATTACTCAACATCTCAGACAGACAGATTTAACAATTCCTGTTTTTTTTTATTCAGAGAAGGAAGTTGAACAATTACACTGAGACACTAATATGACTGAGAATAGTCATTTTTAGGATAGCTTAATCATTGGGTAAGATTGTTAAGATGTCATATTTTTCCTACATGATAGAAGCATCCCTATTTTTGTGTGCTTTGTGTTCCCGCAGATGGGTCTCAGGTTTTACAGAATACATTGGACGTGTCATATAGCCCTTCCAAATATACAAGTGCAGGATCCAGGCAAAAATATGTGACATGTATCCTGTTTGCACATACACAATTATAGTAATTCAATCCTCTACACAAGAGTGATGCAACAGGGTTTCCATTTTAGGAGGTTAAATGCTGCCCACATGTATGATGTATGCCCCTCATTATTATTCTGCAGGCTGCAGCTGACAGTCACTTGCATATCTCCACTGCGGCTGTATGTTACCAGTCTAACAACACTTACTGCATTCAGTCTCTGAAATTACTTAGTCAGACCTTCCAAAGGTCTGACTCTATTCGAGCTTCAGCTAAGCCAGAACTGAGTAAGGATTTCAGGATTTCAGTTACAGCAGGTAACAGATGGGAAAACAAAACCAAAAGATTGACACCTCTTGTGCCTTTAATTCATGGCTGTGTTGCACCAAACAACAGTCAGAATAGCCATAAAGAATCATGTCTTGAGAAGCCCATTTTTCATGACTAACTCTGTGGGTTAGGGCAGAGGAAAAAGCAGCTTGATTAATTGTAACATTTGTTTTCCTTTAGTAGATTCATAGATTTCAAGGCCAAAAGGGAGCACTCCGATTATCTAGTCTGACCTCATGGGGAACAGAGGCTGTGGAGCTTCACCCAGTGATTCCTGCACAGACCGAGCAGTTCTTCCTGGTCCATAAGGAAATTCTCCAGCCATCTGTATGGGTGAGCATTACCTCATGCAATATGCTGGGCTGTATCCTGAGCTCGTTTTACCAGCTTGTAAATCCTGAGAAGTTTCACTTGGCAGCTCAGGGCTTACATGGATGAAAGAGAAATCAGAGTTTGGCTCACCTTTCCCCACAACATGGTAGGCAGCAGAAAGTTTTCTTTACTCCTCTGTATAAAAAAGTGTAAGATACGTATTTATGTATTTGCAGTACATTGCTTTATCCTGAAGTGTAATGTTTAGGTTGAATCTGTGAAGTTGAGGTAACCGGCCTCTTTGGTCCAATCATGAATTTTGGACTTGTTTAGCTGATGAGGAAGAATCTTCAATACTTTTATTACAGTTTATAGATGTGTCTGACCTTCTGCCTTGTGCAAATCAGATTTCATCCCCAATATCTCTACTGAATCCCGCACTTCTCATGTCAGCAGAGCAAACCCTCCAAAAGAATTTAAGAATCCACCATATCATTAAGCAGCTCTTTTTTTAACTTTTAGAAGCTACGTGTGTACCTCCAGAGATGAAAAAAGTGAAAAGAATGACATTACAGGCTGAAAATCCCCAGATATAGTCAAATTACATATTTATTCTTACTGTGAAAAGCAAAACCAGCGTATTTTAAATACAACTCAATCTAATGTGACAAGAAATGAAAAGATTCAAGTATAGTCACTATTCAAGGTAACGTTCTGCTGCTTAGAAATATTCTGCATCTGTGCACCTAATTATAGATAAATACCAGACAAATACCATTATACTGTAGTCAACAGAGAAAAAAAGGGGCTAGGGCAGCTATGTGTGTCAATCAGGTTGCTAGGTATCTAAATTTGGGTTCCTGCCAGTCATAATTTTCAAGCCCTATATTTAAATGACATCACTTGGTTTCTTTGATAGCGCACACATTTTTGCACCTATGATCTGTATGTTGTGCATTATGCTGCAGTCTTTTTCAGAAGAAAATGACATAGTTCCTTTAAGTCCTAAGTCTGAAATGAATATATGAAAATGATCCATGATGCTATTATACTAACCACACTTCCCAAGTGATACTTTCTAATATCAGAAAAATTTGTTGCTATGGTGACTGGCCTGACCTGAAACAGTTCAGATGATGCTAAGCTTCCTTTCCCTTCCCCAAAAAAGGAACTAAATTTAATCTTTTGGAAAGGCAATTCTTCTTTTGATTAGGTAACGGCAATTTCTCATGACCTGTTGTGGATGCTGTATTGGCTTATTAACACTCTCAGTTAGAAGAAATAGAGAGTTTAAAGAAAAGTGGGCTTGAAATCAGGCTCCAATGTTAAACAAAAATTATCCTTGTAAAAATATATGCTGACCCATCTCAGGACACCATCTAATTTAGCATCTTCTGAATAGAAGCAGACAGTTCAAATGTGCCATTAAAAATGCCAGAGTTCCAGCAGTGGGTGAATTCAGATTTACCTGCCCATAGATAAAGTGGACAGTGGTATGTTGAAGCTTCCTTTGATCCTTAGCAATTTAACTAATTGGCCTCATCAGTATAATGCATCTTACTTTAATCCTCTGTTAGATTAAAAGATGATCTTCTCGTGATCTTGAAGTGAAGAAAATTTTCTGTTCTTTGAAAGGGATGCTGCGAAGAAGGAAAAGTCAAAGAGTGACACTCCCTTGTAGGTCCAGCTGCATGCTGGGTCATGTTGCATGAACAGTTAAACAAGGGCTGAAATCCACAAAAGGTCACAGGCTGCTGAGAAAGGACACAGATGGCTTATTGGTGTTTAAAGACCAAGAATGCAAAGCAAAAGGCCCATACTCAGCATGAACTATGCCTTCACTGGGTAAGTTTTCTAGGCATCTAGAGAAAGGCTCCAAGTGTTTGTGTGATCCAGCTTGCCTAATGGGCATGCTTGGGCTTCCTAAGAGCAGTAAATTGAAGAAGCTTATATATACAACCTGGAGGTGAGGGCAACCCTTATATAAGAGATGGCTGCCCCTTTAGGGCACCCTGTCTGTAGAAAGTAGACCAGACTTCCCAGATATCTCAGACTTCCTGTATTCATCAGAATTTTTTTTTTTTTTAATAACCTCAGTTCAGGGCTGTAGTGTAGGAGTGGATTATGGGGGAAGGAGTTTAGGACTCTCGTCGTCACTCTCTCCAGAATGAAGCAGCACTGCCCATTGTAAATCACCAAGGATATTGGTCCTTTTCCCTTATCTCTCCAGTAATAAGTCATCCTTCCCATACTGCCATCCTCCTCCTCCTCCTGGCTGAGTGCTTTCACCACCATACTTCAGACTTAGACTTCCTTTTTTTTTTTTTTTTTTTTTTCCGGTCCAGGTCCTTTGCAGGTCTTCTGCTGTTATGGTTCAAAAGATGCTCTTGTTTTCTGCCAGGATGTCAAGCTGTGAATTTTGGTCTTGCCCCAGAGGCTTGTGCTTCGGAGACAGACATATTGGCATTTACTGGTGTGCCTTTTAGGCAACAGTTCATTCAGCTTGTGAACCTCCAGGTCAGAACAGCGAAATGAGAGACTGAGTACAGAACAGTGAGCTCAAAGAGACATGAGAAGTGTCCTCATGTCTCTTTGTGGGATACACATTATACTAATGGCAGGAAAAGCAACTGACTTGCTCTACATTCTTGGAGCATCATCTCATCTTTCTAAGGTCTCCTGAAGTGAGAGGAGGGGAGTCATTAAGAGCTGTTCAGAATATTTCCACTGAAACAGTGCCTGAATAGAAAATTAGGTTCTTAGCTAGGTGACCAATAAAACTGATGAAGAACTTCTGCATTGCTCTAAATTTTCACCCTTTTAGTTGGAAAAATTAAAAGTAGGCTTGTTTGGCTTTCAGCCATGTTTAGCTTGACAAGATTTTTGCTTAGCTAGATCTTTTTTCAGGAACAGATCATTCTGAGCACCAATATTTATATAAAACATTTCAGAAACAAGTAATGAAAGATGATCTTGAAGTACACCAAGCAGTAGTATTATAACTGGGGACACCAGCAAGGCAAGATTTGTAGGGAGAGTGATGTCCTTCGGTATATCAACTTACGTAATTAGGGTAAAAGTAAATGCAAGCCCTTCCTCAGACCTCACTAACTTAACTTATTGAAGGCCCTAACTAGTAATACAGGACAAAGAAGTATGTCTTTAACTTCTCCAGAATTGCTCTCCAGAGCCTGTAATTGCTCTCTTTCACACACATACATATGCAAACAAGTTTAAAACCCACTTATCTCGCACAAGTCTGCATCTGCCAAATACCATGTTCTCTGAAAGGTTACAAAGAAACATGGGATTCCTCTTACTTCAACAAACTAAATGACTTTGACAGTTAAATTTCCCCTTAAACATGTTTAGAACTTCCTTTATATGGAAGTGTGAGTCATTCTGACAGGCTTAATTTGTAGTGAAAAATGAATGTGTTAAACTTATTAGCCATTCAAGTTAGAAAGACTGTAAACAGTAGATTGATGACATTTGCACTTCATGTACTACACACCGTGTGCCTACAAAGTGAAAATATGAGTCGGTGAAAGGCACGCCGAAGATTTGACAGAAATTGTATCCTAATCCCTTTCTGCTCTTCACTTGGTGTTTCCTTGTTATTTCATTTTCTATAATGAGGAGAATATGTATGAGAAGATGGCCCTTTTTTGACTGCATCATTTTTATGGCAATGTATGCATATTTCCAGAAGAACTAAACAACTAATAGCAAATGCAGGAGTTTGCTGGAGTTAATAAAACACTGCATAACAGACCAAAAATCTGTTTGAGATTGAAGACCCATCAACTGATACTTAGGTAGATGTTAAAGTTCATACCTTTGTTTTGCAGCTCTGAGGATATCTGCATCTGAATTTTTCTGGCTTGGTTTCTGTGCTAAAAGCATGACTGACTTGTATATAAGAGTGAATGGAAGGAAGCAGGTAGTCACCAAGTTGAGTGTGATTTACTTGGGAAATCTCTCAACCTATCCTTCTCAGTGCTAAGTAAAGCCTTCCAGAAGGTGATTCAAGGGTGAAGCCTGACTCAGATGCTCATAAACCACCTTTTGTATTGTCAGATGAGCTCAGGGTGTGAACTGACACCGGAGCCCCATCTGCACACACCTCTGTGTTGACTTGTTTGGGGACAGCTGGCAGGTTCTCCAGGCAGTGGAACTGAGACAGGAGAGTTTAGAAGCTTTCTCCAAGCTCTGAGCCTACTGGCCATACCATTGCATTGGTGTATGCACTTGGGTCTCAAGCATTGCTGTGAAGGGTGATACACATCTCGTCTCAGAGCATGTAAGTCAGCTTTCTTCTTTGAATGGTCTTCTAGATGAATACCTCTCCCTCTTTATTTACTACTGGGAACATATAAAACTGTCAAGTTAAATTAGGATGACTAATGGTAGGAATAACTCCTCTGTCCCTTTCATCATCAAAGAGTGGGCAAAATCATAGTCTGAGAAGACTCACTTGCTTATTGTGGTATGACCTGGTCTCTCTTCATGAACTGGCTGATAGGACTTTGGATCCAAATCAGCCCCTGTATCAGGAGCACAGGCACAAGCTGGGAGCCACTAGTTAAAGTTGAGGCAGTTGAGGCTGAACCTGTCAGTATAGTCCTTTCCCTGTTTTTATTTCTTCAGCAATTAGCAGTTCAAGAAGCCTAGACATAACATGCAAAGCACAACATTTCAATGCTCTTCATATTTATTTTAAAAAGAATTTTCTATAGCCAAATCCTTGAAGAATCAATGACAGCATGAAGAGACATTTTAAGGATTTGCTTAGAAATCACAACCTTGCCACTGATACTTGAAAAATCTTTGTAGCTCATCAAATTCAGTAAGTATTTGTGTAGTCAGGAAGGAAGTGTCTCCTGAGGTTACTTTCTATTGCTATCCAGACCCTCTGCATCTCTCTGGAGTGTGGAAGAGAAGATAATGAGAATGCAGAATCTCCGCCAAATAATAACCCGTGAGAACAAAGGAGGATTAGATGTGTATGAAAATGAACACTTATCTGATCTGAATGTGCCAGTTCTGTGAACCCTTGCATGGCTGACAGCTTTGGTGTGATGTACTCTGCAGAGAACTTTGTTTTTCTTCCTTTGCAGAGAACCTTTCTGCTGGAAACCTATTGCATTGTTCTCTTCCATGGCAAATGCTTGCAGCCTAGTGGAATGGATAATGAAAACACGCAACTCATTTGGGAAATTTTAACCAGTGTGTCTATGCTTTGCATAGCAAAGCTACACTGTTTTGAACACTTGTGGTCTCAGACCTGTTCCATGCATTGTGCCTCACATTTGTCACCAAGCCATACTGCAGGTCTCCAAAGTCCTCAAGGATTAGGACTCCTAGAAAAGCACACATCAGAAAAAGATGTAGTTGTCTATACAGAACCAATACAACTAGATCAAGTACATACACGAAGTACAAATTAATTTAGGTCTTCTGGGTACCTTTTTGCTTGCATATGACTATCTTTTTTGATTGGACTACAGTAAATTAGTAGTTTCAGGGGTTTTTTACTATAGTGAATTAGACAAGATTAATCCAAGCAAATATCTCTGCTCTTGTTGCCCTGGGATTATAAATATGATTATCTGTGGTGTAAAGTAAGCTAGGTTGTACCAGAAGACAAACTAAAACAAAAAATCCCACCCACTATCTAACAACTCTTGAAAGAATGTTTCTACAGTTGTAGATGCACCAATTTAGAAATTAACAAACTACCAGAATTAATGTTGTCTGTGGTTTTCATTCACTTTCTTAGGTTACAGTCTTGAATTAAATAGTCACATATGATTTTTCCCACTGTGCCAGGGGGATGAATCAGAATTGTGCTGTGAAGGCATCTTTTGTCTGTTAGGTCCCCTGACTCATTTGTTGCACAAGTTGAAAGATGTGAAATGAATGAGGCGGGGACAGCAGGGAGAAAGAGGGTTGTCTGGTTGCTGAGGTAAATGGATGTCACTCAGGAGAACTGGATTTCATCTCTGCCTCAGACACAAAGACCATATGAGGAACTGTGCAAATCATTTAAACCAGAGTTGTTATTTCCATTATGAAAAAGTAGAAATTACACTCTGATCTTCCTAGAGGCCAGGTGTGGATTTCAGTTCCTTCATGGATCTTCCTCAGTTTTCCCTCTGTTTTGAGAACTAAATAATATCAGATTTAGTTCACAATAAACATGTTGGAGCCGACCTCCTCTTTCCAGCAATTCCCTTGTGTTTTGCCATGAAGATATTGCTCGTCAGCAAGACTGCATCTGGCAGATCTTGGCTGCTTGATGTAGCAGGGGTGCTGCAGATTTTGCACAGGTACTCTGGCAGGGCATGGGACACACAGTCAGGGAAAGCGCAGAGCTCAAAGAGTTTTGGCTTAGTTTGCAGCTCTGAAGAGGTTTATATTCAGCTTTTCTACCCCTTAAGCAGACCCGTTTTGGTCCTATCCCCGTCCCATGCCTACCTCTTCATTAACTACCATACAAATCTCAGAAAGTCCAGATATGCCCTGTTTAGGGATTCTTATCCTGTTTTCATTCTTTTCCTTTCCCAAAACTGCTTTTCCCTCACCAGATCTTCAGTCACCATTGGTGAGCCCTCAAACGTCTTTCTGTCAGCATTATTCCTCTGCACTAACACTCAGTCTCTGCCTATGGGGTCCCCACTTCATTCCTTCTGCATGCCTTGTGCACACACACAGTCCAACCTCTTCCCACAGCATGGCCATCTCCACTGCTTGGACCTATGGAACAATTTGCTGTTCCCAGGCTCTACTCGCTAGTTCTCTTGCAGGTTTCCCCTTTTGTTAGGTCCTTCCCAGATGGACTTGTTTTTTAGCAGGGCCTGCAGCAATCAGACAAGGGGTGATAGTTTTAAACTAAAAGAAAGTAGATTTACACTAGACATAATGTAGACATTTTTTACAGTGAGGATGGTGAAACACTTGAAGAGGTTGACCAGAGAGGTTGTAGATGCCCCATCCCTGGAAACATTCAAGGTCAGGTTGGAAAGGCTCTGACCAATCTGATCAAATTGAAGATGTCCCTGGTTATTGCAGAAGTGTTGTACTAGATGACCTTTAAAGGTGTTTTCCAACACAAGTCATTCTACGATTCCCTTGGTTTAGTCTCCATCTCTATCCCTTGACAACACCTAGACCTAGAGCTCTCCTTCAGAAAAATCCACCTTTTTCTACATGTTTCTTTTTCTTGACAGCCTTTAATCTACTTCTTGCCCTTGGCCAACAGGAGGTAGGTAGCTCCCTTTGCTGTAGTGCTCTGTTTCAGCAGCAGGTGGTATAAGAGTGCAAGAGAGACAGCCATTACAGGTGAAAACTGATTTCATTCCTATAGCCTTATGCTGCAAAAGACTTTAAAAATAAACTTTCTTTTTCCAGTGGCTGTGAAGCACACATGATTCAGCCACATACAGAGCTTGTGAGGAGCTGGAACATGCTCAGTGAAGACAGAATGCCTGGGGATTTCAGCTATTAAACACTGGCAACTCTTGATGAAGTATGTGTAAGCTACTACTTGCCAAAGACTTGTACATTTTTAGGATGTGGATGTATTTCACAGGGAATAAAAATGAATAAATATGGTTTATCCTTAAAAAAAGCCATGCTCTGCTTCCACACAGGGTTCCTGCAAAACCCAAAGTTCCAAAGCTTTGCAACTGCATCTTTTAAAATGTCGTTTAGCAGTTGTTTTTCTTTTTTTTCTGCTTTCTGTTTTTGAAAAAGTCTTAGCAATTTTAAAAAAATAAGGTAGCATGAGAGATGACAGGTAGAAAATCTCAAAAAGTTCTCCAAGCTTCAAATGAAAACATGGTTATAAAAAAAGAAATGTCAAGCAGCCTTATCTAGGATGAAAACGTAGACACCAAGCTGAAGCACAAATAGACCTGCTATGTATGTTCATATTCATGTTATTTAGCTATAAATATTTTAGGAGTCAATTAGATTATTTGTAGTCTAAGTACTCTAAGATGGTATAGGTATGTAGAAACAAGGCAAATGCCTTGCCCTATCCTTCAGCACTTCTTTCAGGAGTCAGATCCAGATTCCATTATTCACTGAGGAGTAAACCACCTTAAAGGAATAGAAAAAGTGAATATATGGGATCTTGCTGGATTGACCACACTGCAGTGGTGGTTTGGAGCCTCTCAATGGCAATGCCTGGCCTTGTGCATCCTCATGGAGGAGTGGGGCTGCCTCTCCAGCGCGTGCAGCTGAGGGCTGGTAAGCCACAACAGGGCTGTTTGCATCTGTCTGGCTGTGAAGCTCGTCTGAGAGGATGAGGAGAAGGAGACCTCATAGCTCTTCCACTAAGTAATTTTTGTTATGGAAACTTATTTTTAATTTGTTCCATATGAATATTGGGAAAATGAACCATTGGAGAAGTTTATCATAATTCTAGTCTAGATAAACAGCTCAATAAAGAATGGAAAATATGTATTTTGTCAGAAGGCACCGCTAAAAAATGTTCACATATGGCAATGATTTCCTCAGTATTCAACAAAGGATTGGCTCAGGAGTCTTCTGTAGATACAGATCAGATTTATCACTGCGGTAATGTCACCTGACTTGTGCAATGCTTAAGCTGTGAGTCAGCAGAGAAGAGAGACTTAGTTCTCTAGCATGTACAGTATTTATCCTGTCCTTTTCCACTCACTGGCACTGATTTTGTTTTTAACGTTAGAGGGGAGTGATTCTTCTTAAGGTTACATATGGGTTTGTCTTAGAAGTTTGTTTTGGCTTCTCCCTGTGATCCACCCTGCCACTCTGCTGCAGCAGGACCTTGGAG
>JAVSBS010021724.1:29003-55579 GCA_033124195.1 Coracias cyanogaster
GGAGCCTGTAATCTGAGCTGAGAACACGATAATGCACCTTTTCAAAATGTGGGGTGAGTAGCCGGTTTCCTGGATTATGGCTCTCAGAAAGCGAAAGTGCTCCACAACAGAAAAAGAAGTCCTCTTTGTTTTGATGCTTTGTCCATCTTCTTCAAGAATTTAGCAGAGAAATGCTTTCTTTTTCTGTAGGATATTCTAGATGTTTCCCCAGTATCCTGGAAAGAGAGCTCCTGTTTTACTCATCACAATTTAAGGACAGACTGTGGTTAGAGTAAAAAAAGCCAATAAGGGATATGTATGTCAGTGTTAGCTCTTTGTAATGAGCTTAACAGACTGTGGATTTGAGTGCTTAATGTCTGTGGGGCAGTGATGTAGTTTTAGATTTATAATTTTTTTAAATCTACATGAAGATGATGAGCCTAAATAAAAAATAAATGTGACACAACTAAATAAAAACTGTCAATCTGAGGCCAATGAAGCTGAAGACCGCTCTGTTCAGCCACTTTGCCCCTGTGTGTGTCATGCAGCTCTGTGCTCAACATAGTCCCTGCTCAGAGCAGCCACGAGCTGGTTGGGGGAACAGGGCTGAGCAGCACCCAGACCCCTTGGGGCCTGCTGCTGCTGCCGATCGAGGACCACTAACGCCCTGTCAGCACCTTCCTGCTCCTGAAACATAGTCATGATAGCATCCTTATGCTCTCTCCCCTAAATAATACTGTCAGGTGTGAGGATGGCATACTGCTCTCCTCTGCCCCATTCTTCTTCCCACATGGAGGAGAAAAGCAGCTTCTGTTTGAGACCTTGAGGTGCCTCAGTGCTGAGGAAGGTCTGGAGTTTAAAAGAGTTTAAATATTTTCCTCTCTTTTTCCTATTTTTCAGGGTGATATTTGCTTTCACCTAGCACTGATGCTAGCAGGCATTTTGGGAAGGCCATTCTTTTGTGATGTACCAATTCTTATATAAAAACTTGACAGGAATTGTGGGAGCCTAAAGCAAGGACACAAACTCCACCTTGTGTGTCACATACACAAATATCAGTTGTTGTGGTAAGTGACACATATGTAAGCATTTACTGGATTTCTCCCCTTGAAAAACAACGCAGAGCATCAAAATTCAGTTCAATGTTTAAATACTTTTGGTTTAGCATTTTATTGTTACTAGCTCCAGATATCTCAGTCTAAGCTTGCAAAGAGTAGAGTTCTCGTATTTGAGGGCTGCTCAATCAGCACTATGCTCACATGCACCCGTAACACTTGCTCTGTTAGTCCAATGTACCTAGGATATGTCCCACTTACCAGATACGCAGTTCACAGAGAGCCTATGCATAAAATTGTAGAGAAGTGGAGATAAAAATATCTGAGGAAATCATATATTCCATCCTCCCAGCCCCAGATCACGAAAATCTGTTTGATTCTTGTAAGTTATTAGGGGCCTGATCTAAAGATGCTTCACAGCACTCCCAGACAATCTATTACACCAGGGTCATTGTTTCTTTCTTGCTTCTTCTTTGCCCTGTCCTTTAAGCTCATTACGCTTTTTAATTTTCTTTCCCTAGTGACAGAGTAAAGAATACTCTTTTCCCGTTTACAGCTGCTTTTCTGTATCTGAACACAGTTTTTCTGAGGCTACTTATCCTTCTTCCCAGTTTATACCAGTCTCTTTCTTTCATTCTTTCCTGGTAAGCCACGTAGACTAAGTCTGACACATCCACTCTACTGAAGGTAGTAGATCTGAAGTAGATCTGGTGAAAAAGAAAATAACATGGCAACACGATTGTGGTGGGATCAGCTGGACATTACTAAATGAGAAACAAACTTTGGTTGACTACTTCAGATTTACCGGTTTAATTAATTTCAAATGAGGCAGAACTACAGGTTTTTATCCCAGAAAATCCCACAGTAGGAGGGTTGCCTTTGCAGATGTGGGAAGTGGATATTAACATCAACATTAGTGCTGAAACCAGTATAGTTGAAACCATATCATGAGACAGACCGTCTGATGACATATGACTGGCTTAAAATAGTGAGGAAGCATTATTAACTACTTTTACTTGCTTTTAGTTTATGAGCCTGCAGGGGTAATGTAGCATATCCAAGTTTTCTCCTGGAAGCCTCTGTGAAAAAGACTGAAAACTGAGATACTTGGCTAATCACTTGGCTCGAGAAATAGAGGCTTTGGGAGAACATCAAATGTTGTAATTACATTACGAGAATAGGTGTCATAACATTTTGTTTCTTTCTGTGTGGAAAATGAGAGAACGGCAGTTGCTGATGAGTTCTTGGATAGGAAAAAGGTGATTCACACAGGAGCCCATACAGCCCTTTCGCAAACATCAAGATTGATTCATCCCTACTCATCACTGTGAAGGATTTCAGGTTGTTGTGACAATTGTTTGACATGAAGAGAGTTCACACAGAGTCACGTTGCAGCTCCCTGTGACATGCATAGGGGGCCCAAGGGCACCTTAAAGATTTGCCCAGACATCAGGTCAGCAGAATCCGAACTTAGCTGACATATCAGATGGGAAAGATCATCTAAGGTATGTTCAGGCTTAACATTAACTTTTATCAAATTCACTGTGAGATGTCAAAGCCATCAATAGTTAATATGCAAAATATCAGATAACCATTAGTGAGCATTTGTGGGCATATACACTGACATATCATATTGCTGCAGCACTAAGTCTAAAACATGTTTTGCTTTCTATTGATTAGACTTTGAAGCAGGGAGAAATATTTAAACTCAAGATAGATCTACAGCTATGTGTGATGGATCTCAAAGTGGCTCAAATATTTACTTAATACATGATAATTTAAATGAATTAGACATTAGTTTACAATTGCAATCAGAATGTGTTTTCCCTAAGACTTTAAATGTTCTAATGATTCTTTAAGTGTAAAGAAAAGCCTGCTGCTTGATTGAAATATGTCCAAAAGGCATCACAGCTGACAGGAACTTGAATTGGTCTTCTGCATTCATTTCTGATCACAGAGGCAACATAATCTGACAGCAGATGTTAAGCAGGCAGCATTTCTCTTTTGCTCCTAAGAGCAGCTGACAAGGATCTGTAACCCAACTTAAAACAAATAAACAAACAAAACCACCACCACCAAACGTGTCCAATTAAAATCAGATTACTTTTTCAGACAGAAACACCATTTAAAAACCAGCAGGGGCAATTAACAGGTCCTGATTATTTGTAGAAGTGAGCACTTAACGTATTTTACATTGTTTGTCTAATTTTAATGTTTCTGATCTCACTGTTGTAATTTTCTTGCTTGACCATTCTGTTTAACTGTGTCAGACTAATCTACATTTCTTGAAAGTAAGGAACCTTGACAATGTTTTTTTCCTTTTAGACAGGAATATACGATTCTTATTTACATCTAAAGCCTGAACTGCTCTTTGAGCTCGAGTACAAATCTCTTATTTATGTCTCAAATGTACAATGATTTCTTATCTATCCTCTGTAAAATGTGCCAATTTCTAAAGGAAGGATTAAAACCTCTTACCCAGTACTGGTTTTACCCCAGTGATCAGAGCAGTCTATAGCCTAATGGTTAGAGCTTTCAACTGTTAACAGAGGATTTTACCTTCATCTGAAGAGATCTAGGTGTCTATACCGAGGTGTCTTCTTGTGCTGGAAAAGTCTAAACTCCATGATAGTCAATGGCAAGACAGTGCAGCCAGAGAAGCCTAAAGAGCAATTTAGATAACCAGATACTAACTATCTCCTCTAGGGTGCACTAACTGCTGGCTGTATTAAGTAGCTGTCCACTGGCTACATATGGAGCTTAGATAACTCCAGCAGACATTTACCTTTATTTAATTGTTCTACCCTTGAGTAGAATCCCACCTGGGAGGTTCCAGTCTGTCTTTCAACCAAAGACACCCATGGCCACTGGAGATGTTCTAGGATATACACAACACTCATATAGACTGAGCAGATATGATCCAGGATCTAGGAGAGTATCAGTAGTAGCAGCAGGAGACCAGATAGCACAATATGTCTACGTTTGGGCAAATGGTCTGAGCATAGAGGGTGAGATTTAGTTGCCAAGGTGTAGGTGCTCACTGCTTTTTGAGACACCTTTTGCCCTTCCAGGAATCTTCAGGGATCACAGATGAAATGAAGGATTTGTGGGAGCACTAAATCTTTCTGGAGCTATGGCTACAGCTATAGCTATGGCTTTAAGATACTCTCAAACTCATAAAGTGTCACTAGATACCTGTTTTCTGGCAGTCAAGTCCTAATTTGAGATCTGAATTAGGCAGTTGAGTCCCAGTATAATTCCCACATGGAGAAGAGAGACCTGTAGTCAAGTTTCCCAGGTCCCAGCCCAGAACATAGAATGTCCTAAGAAGGCTTTTATGTGCATCCTTCTCAGCATGTACTACAGAAATGTTTTCAGAGGCTCCCAACAAGATACAGCTTTTTGTAGAGCCTCTTCTTAAGCATAGTCTCTCTTCATCTGTTGTGTAGAGCACACAGGAATCTGAATGCTGAGCCCTTTTATGCTGAGAGTTAAGAAAAGTAAGAGGGTTTTTTATGTGTTTATTGCTCAGGATGTAGCTTGACCTTTCTGGTGTCCCAAGGACAGGCACACAATCTGCACTAACATGGAAAATCCTGCATAGGAAATTACTTTCAGGCCTATGTGCAAAGAACCCCACTGTTAATTATTATGAATTGGAGCAAACATAGAGTGTGAGCCATGATGATCTTGCATATGAAACAGAACATGCTT
Organism: Coracias cyanogaster; assembly: GCA_033124195.1. Taxonomy (NCBI): domain Eukaryota; kingdom Metazoa; phylum Chordata; class Aves; order Coraciiformes; family Coraciidae; genus Coracias; species Coracias cyanogaster. The sequence continues at coordinate 33,752 of JAVSBS010021724.1, forward strand.
CTAGGAACAGAACAAAGATCAAAACCAGTTTTTGAGTCCATACCAGCAGTGGTGCTGATTTCATTTACAGTAGATTGAACATCTGGCTTCAGTTAATGTTTCGTTATTAGAAAGACCTGTTTGTGGGACCCTGGATGTCTTTTGATTGCTGCAGAGTATTAATTAGCAATTAGTTCCTTAGGCAAGACAAGATTAGGTAACAATGACTAGAGGGTACAAGAAGTTTTTCTTATATTTTTCTCAACTTTGAGGGCACAGGTAGAGCCTTTGCCTCTGTACCTGTGACATTGTCCCTTAATTCTTAGGCTTGGTTCATCACTTTCAGAACACAAGTTTTCTCTTGCAGCTAAAATCAATCTTTTTCTCACTTGAAAACATTTGAAAGAATGTAATTGGTTTTTTTTATTATAATTGCAACAAAACATTTTTTATTGAGAAAAAATCAAACATTATAAATGATCCAAAACAGATCTATACTAAAATTTCACTTCAAATTAAAGAAACAATGGGTATATGTTTTAAAATCTTGAAATAATTTACACTCTTCCCCCATGTCCTAAGGAAAAGAAAACTCCATCTTTTGTTCCAGCTGTCCCTGCGCCTTTTCAAGATGTCCCTGCTTCCTCTTCCTTGCAGCTTCAATAAAAGACTAATTGAGTCTCTGAGCAGCACTGAACCAGGTCCTGGGTCCCAACTGACGCTGCCTTGCTAGAAATCTCCTTCCTTTGTGCACTGGATGCAATAATGACACAGCACAGAGTAGCCAAGAGGCAGGGGAGGTACGTGCTGCAGTTTGCAAAAGCCTTCAGTTGTGGGTCTGTGCTTCTGTCCTCAGTGATGCCTTTAGGCACACTGCCCTTACGAGTTCCTGCAGGAACACCGGACCATTAGTTTTCCTTTTAGCTGAGCTGGTGCCTTAGAGCCACAATTTATAGTCCATAATGCCTGCACTTTGGTAATGCAATGACCCAGATGTGTTAAAAATTATTATTACTGCAAAGTACATGACCATGTGAATGAAGTCAGAAAACACCCTCTTCATTTTGCAGTGAAAGATCTGTATCCCAAAATCATTGTCTATGTAAAAATTCTGATGGCCATGATAATCAATAGCCATACAGTGAGCTATTCATTAAAATGCCTTGCTTCACTACTCCACTACATACCCTCATGTAATTCCACTAGAAAAAAACCCAAACAAACCCCTAAACAAGGGTTGCACCGAAACCAGCAAAGCTTGTTTAAAATCTATGGCTCACAGTACATGCTCAGAGCAATTTCTGGATGGTATTCATGCTTCATTTAGCTCTGCATATTGTTCTCCAAGAGCTTCTAATGAACAGGATTTAACAGCTTCCTTTCCAAAAAGGAACAATTTCAAGGTAAGAAAATGTTTCCATTCACAAAAACAGACAACCAAACAGCTCCCAGGCTGGAATTTTATTTTTAAGGCGAAAGCCTCATGTTGCTTTCTTGACAATGTTGCAGCTCTTGAAGGAAAGGGGTCAATCTGGAGTATTTAGGCTTTGACTGTAAATTGGATAAAAATCTCTTTGTTTCCCAAATTTATTTGCTCTAGGATATCAGCACATGATATCACCATTGTAAGTTGTAATTATGAAATTCAAAAAATGATTCTGGTCTGGAAAAGCAGAGTTTTTCCATTGTTCTATACCCCTTTCTTTGCCTGCACAGGCTGTACTGACCAATGATTTACTTCACTAATCCTATCTGAGGCATTATTATTTAGAAATAACAAAGTTGCATGCATTTTGGTCTAGCACACTGTGCACACACAAAATTTAAAATATTTTCCACTACCTATAATAATCAGCATTGCTCATCAAATAAGTAGCGAGTATTCCAAGCCCTCCATTCACTTGGAATGTCCTCACAAACCAGACAGAAAATCACCTATTTTGAAAGTAAATTAGCTTGTTCAAATAAGCATGTACACATGTGTGTAAACAAGTAATCCTCTCCTTTTAATATTAATCATGTAAAGTGTTTAGAATCATTATCGACAACAAAAATATTTCTGCTCCTTTAACTATCATCTTGGGCTTTTTATGGAGAAGCCTAATTCAGTGTTTTCAGGAAAGAATTATTTGTGTCTGCTAAATGACTAAACTCCCCCTCCCGCCCCCTCTTTTCTTCTTCAAATGTACAATTTCTGTGACTAGATCTTCAAATGAATTTGAGTAAGAAATTTAAAAAAAACACCACCAATAGGTCTTCAATGTCTTTATTCAGATTAACTGATGTTGTGGAAATCTGGTTTAGGGCATATTAGACCACTGTAAGGATACACAAGGGTTGTGCCCCCCAAAAAATAATCAAAAGCCTTATTTAAGCAATATTCTTAAACTAAATGTCAATAGTAAAAATTCTGAGTCTAAGGTTACACATATATTCATGCATCTGGTTGAATGAGGACTTTGGTTTTATATTTATAAGACTGAACTCCCCCCCCGCCCCCCCCTTTTCTGTACAGAAATAAATAGCCACTCAAACTGATATTCTCTGCAGTCTCCCTACAAATGCCAAAATATGTTTCTTGCAGACTGCAGAGAACTCATGGATATTAAGAAGTTACCCAACTCTTAAATGATACACAAACCAAATGCCGGTGAAACTACCAGTGGTCAGGCATTTGTTGTTATGGTCCATACAGTCTGCCTTTGTGGTGTATCACTTACATGCATGATTTTCTAAGAACTAATCTCAGTGTACCCAAAGTGAGATGACCATCTGATACTAATTACTGTTCAGCTTAGGTAAGGTGATCTTACATGTTCTAATTCCATTGCTGTGGAAACACAGATGATAATACTCAAAAGCAGTGTAGACAGTGACAGAATAATTTTTAAAATGTTCTCTGTTGGCAAGGCAAATACATTTTTGGTTTTATTTTTCATTCTGTTCACATCTATCATCTCAGTAGAGATGATGCAGCCAAACAAATATTCCTAGTCATTTGATTTCTGTGGTCTAACAATTGACCATAAATTCTTGGGTAATTCTTATAGCAAGGGATTCCCAGCTAGTCTCTCAGTGAAGCACAAAACTATTTAGTTGTTGTGATGAGACCAGACCGGGTGTATTCAATCTGGCATATAGGTAAACTAGTATGAAGGCCAAGAGAATAATAACTAAGACTGGGAAACCAAAAAACCACATGAACCCTTGGACAGTCAAAATAGTGAGGATTCTGTGATTCAGCACATTTGAAACCATGCTCAGGCTTTCATGCTACTGCAGAACACTTTTCCCAAAGGAAATTTTACTTGGATATGTTTCTGATCTGAGCCTGCAGCAGATCGTCTACTGGATTAAATATGCTCCTGGTTTTCTTAGTGGATCAGTCATTTGGACTTTTTCATTTTTTGAAAACCCCACCCGCAGAAAATCAAAAACTTCATCTTGCATTTTCTACTGTTTCCAACTTCCAGTTCTCCAGGTAGGTGGATTTTAAAATAACTGAAGCCTTTTGATGGTTTGAAAGAACGATTCTCCTGATTTCCAGTTCAGGTGTAGTCCTGGCTAGTATACACATGCTGTTAACCTGTTGCTTGAGAAAAGTAACTTCCAGTAGTAACACAACACAAAAACATCAAAGGTGTATTGGGATGTCAGAAGTTGGGATCTATGCTACTTTGCAGCACCATAGCTCCTTTGAAGGTTGCATATGACTTGCAGCAGCTTCAGTAGTGCCATACAGTACATGGATCATCACTACCCAGGGAAGCCAAAGTGGGCTTATGTCCTTGTTCAAGTTCAAATTACTTGTGATCAAAGCCTAAAAAAATGGCGTGGCTCACCGAGATCTCAGAAAAATACATTCACGTCACAAATACTATCCCAGTGAAAGTGACACTCTTCCTGAGAGGCAAAGGACTGGATGGACATGCACTTATTCCTTGTTAATACTGGATAGCCAAGAAATAAGTCTTTCTTTTACTAGAGTACCAGGAGTCAGGAGAGACTAAGATCGTCAAGGTATCCCTGTCTCTTCCTCTGATCAATTATACCTTTGAATAAAACTGTGTGGTGAAAAAAAGAAGCTACTGATTCAAGATGTCACTCCACCATCATTACATAAATGTTCCTTTCATGCAGAATAGCTTGTTCTGATGACTGACTGCAGGAATCCTCTTCAAAGACCTCTCCAGGAGAGCCCCTTCAGCCAGGGACTTGCAGCCTTCCATGACACCTACAGCCTGCAGTCTCGACACAGTCAGTTTGGTTCACAAAACTCTTCTGCCCAAGGAATGATACTTTTCTGTAGTGACTCCCTCATCAAGGAGAGACTTGAATGATCACAAACACATCCAATTCAGAACATAATTTTAACTCTACTTGTTTGATCTCGCCTCCTATCCACAATCCAACAAAAATAATTTTTTTAAGAGCAAGACTCTAACAGCAACCAACCAATAAAAACACACCTTTGCAGAATAGGGGATGAAGTGAGGAAGGGCTGGGAAAGGGGAGATTCTGACAATAAAGGAGAGAGTCTCTCTTGAATTATTTTCTAAAGCTGTGATATACTTTGTGAAGTGATGGACATCATTTCATACTTCAAAAGCTGAGAATAAACTATGTAGGCAGTTTGGTAGATAACTAGAAGTATGGTATGAGGCAGAGATGACAGGGAGAAATGATGGATCTTTCTTGTTGATAGAAGCTGTCTATTGATACTAAGTAGACATATCTCTGGAAAAATGGTTAGCACCAATGTATTTCTCCAGTATAAGACTGACATGTCATTATCTGTATTTCTTTTTATATTTCTGTCTCTGCTGTTAGGGATAGGTACTCTTGGAAAGAATTTGTATTTTTCTTAATGCAACTTTTTTGAGTAGGGGAAAGACGAGTCATTTGGCACCTTAACCTTTTCCAAATACGTGAACAGCTCAGCCTTCCCATTTAACCAGGGGGTTCTCATTCTTTAGAAGGAGCAGAAGGAGGGAAGGTTATGAGGCAGAAAGTGGAAATTTGGTAAGGGGTGGAAAAAATGACTTAGCTTAGCTGATGTGGTAGAACACAGAAAGGGAAACATTTCTCTAAGAAAAGAGAGAAAAGCAAAAGGTTTGAAATAACCTGATGCTAGAGTTTTCTATTATAATTTGGATAAGGTATTCAGATACCATGGTGATGAGCACAGCTGAAATATCCAAGCACTCTGGAATAGAATATATTCAGACAAAAAGGATAATTAAAATAGTGCTTATTTAGATGAGGGATAATGTCTCAGTTCCTATGCAAATCAGCATAGTTAAAGGATCACTTGCCTTTTTATGAAAATGAATATTGAAAGTTTGATGAGAAACTCGGGAGAGAAATATTCTGGAAGTCAAAGCAAATGCAATCTCTATATGCAAATGAAATCAATTAATTTTAGCAGCCATGTATAAGTGTAAATGAGAAAATAAATGATTTTCAAAATCTAGTAATTTGATAGCCATTAGTCTCATTAGACTTTCTTTTTAAAGCTTAATTATTCAAAAATACAACCCAATTGAAGTGTGGTTTAGAAGGACACATTCTTAAATTAGTTATAAGAGTGATTTTCCCTGTAACATGAAGATACAGTGCCAGTACATGGCTTTGTGGATAGAAATATGATTTTTTGCTGGACTTGGGACTTAATTTTGGTAGAAAGTCCACCAGATCTCTAGACATCACCTAAATACCTATGTAGAAGCATGTGAGCAGACCCATTGAAGCCTGTGGAAGATGTACTGTTTGTACCTCACGTGGATCCAGCCCCTGATTTTTAGGAATATGCATAGGCTGAAGCCTCTTAAAGAGTTCAAACTGAGCAGAGAAATAACCCTGTGGAAAGAGCCAGAAAAATGGCATGCCGCCCCTGGGGCTTTTACTCCTCAACAGTGGCTTGTGGAAAGCTCACTCTTCCTTAGCTGTCTCTTGGGGGGAGAAATTTCTGCCCATGATCTTCAAAATAGTCTCCCGGATGCAGCATTTACCCAGGAAAACGTTCAGTGAGATTTGCGTTCTTTATCAATCTGGAGGAGATTTAAACAGATTATGACTGTAAATTTGATCTTTTTGAGAATTGTCTGTGAATTTGATGAGCTATAAAGACATCTTCAGTCCTAAATAGCACAGTATCCATTCAAGATGGGATTTGGTGTTTACATCACTTACATCACATCACAGCAGAATGGCACCAGAGTCTCTTTTCAGAGCATGAGGTCCTGGTCTGTCTTCACAGAGTTCATCATATTGAACTCAGTTTCCATCTGAAACAGGTGGCTGCATCCAGACAGCCTGTCGGGGTTGGGCCCTGGGCTTCACTAACTCCAGAACTGTGCCAGTTCCCAAATGGGAACAGTTTGGTTGAATTCTGCCCAGCTCAAGCCACAATTGTGCCAAGGGCCATTCTTAAAATTTATCAGCATAGGCAACGAAGTTTATATCCTCAGGACACACCATGGCACTGTCTGATTTACTAATGTTGATGAACTTTGCTAAGTAAATCGAATAATTATTCCAAAACATTTAAAATCCATTTCTTCTAGGAAGAATTGCAATTACCTGGGTTCCTTCTTCACCCTCTCTGAATATCTGTCTTATAACACTGCTGAGGAACATATTGTGAAAACTCACTCCACTGCTGCAGCACTTGCCTATTGCCACTCCTCTGTCCTCCTCTTCCACTCCTCACAAATCTCCCCCTCACTTATCCTCTCTCACTTTCCGTTCAAAATAATCAAGACATAAGGAAGATGTACTTTCAGAGGGCCAATTAAACACAGCAGGGCGCCAACTACAGTTAGAGAATATGAATCAAGCTGCAGTTTCTGAGATGATCTTTGTAACATCACTGGAATATTTGTTATCAGTGGCATGGGCTTCAGGCAGATCAGCACATCACCAGGGGAAGCTAAGCCTTACTCAGTATAATTGTGTGAGCTAGAAGTGTGAGTAAAAATAAAAAAGAAAAGGTTAAATTATTGCTTGTGAATCACAAACATGTCTGCAAAATTTTATACTAAGCTTTTCCAGGTGACAGGCAAATAAGTAGCGAAAGAGACATAGTTTGGTAAATCACAATATTAGCATACATTTATATAACACGTGATTGTAACAGCTCAGGATTACAGAGGCTTTAAAAAATAATTATCTTTTACGTAAGGTGGTTACTTTTCAGTAGTGGCACTATCAACTCATGTCTGTACTCTCTGCTTGGCAGAGGCATTTTTCAGACACCACTCCACTGAAACAGAGATGCTTAAAAATGGGAAGAATCAGCACAACCCAATGGATTTTAGACTGGTCGGATAAACTGAAAATTCAGATAACCTGAAATTTCAGCCCCTGCCATCTCCCCCAGGTCCACTTTCTCGTTCTTCCACTGCAAAGTCCTTGATCTCCTGCAGCATGAGCCAGCCTTGGCTCCCTCAGCAGATGGTGAGGGCTGTGCGACCGCTGCTGGCTTTGCTGCCTCTGACCCCGTGCCTGGTCCCCTGCTGCTGTGTGGCCGCTGGCCAAAGATCCTACTCTCATCTGCCCACGGCATTTGGGGTGAGAGCAGCAGCTGTGTGGCAGCACATAGCACTACTGTAGGATGGTTTAGGATAGGAAGCAAATATTTTGTCTAGCTGTCTGTGCAGCATGAAGCTAGGGAAAAAAAAAAAAAGGCCTTCTTTTTCCAAATAGCATCAGATCAGCTAGCCGGGTAAAAGCCCTTCAAGGTTGTTCATGGTGCCTTCTGGCATTGAAAACAGTGGGAATTTTGCTTTTGTCTTCTGTGCCAGCAAGCTAAGAGATAGGACAGAAATGGGATTCTCCAAGATAGTATCTCAGTTTGCTTGACTGTCTTGTGGTGAAGGATGTGTCTTGCCTTGTATGTTCTAGACTGCCCATATAGCAAAACATTTGCTACATGCTGCAGCTGACACAATGCTTTCTCAGACAAACAAGAGAAAATGAAATTGTAGTGAAAGCTCTTTTCCTGTCTCATGTGATGCTTGCAGGAGTACTGGGACTGGAATATATTTCCGGAGCATGGAATGTCCCAGAGCTCCATGTGCCACCAGGAGGCTCTGCCAACACAGGAGAGGAGTCAAAGCAGGACTTCTTTAATCAGCCACAGCAGAGCACTTTGGAAAATGTCCTAAAAGTGAAGAATGTGTTAGCGCCTCACCTAGCAGCAAGAGCAGGAGAAAGATTTCAAGGCTCAGACTCTTTTCACAACTCTATCCTTAATAAATGATTAAACTCTTCACTTAATAGTAAGTGCCAGTGGAATTTAAATGGCTTGCGATGCTTGAGCTTGACTTCTCCCTCCCTTTTAGAAGCAGAGCTTAAGACAGGCTTATAAAATCTGAAGAAAGACAGCTGTGACTAATTCTTGGCTGTAGTTGGGGGAAGAGAGAGGGCAAGCATAAAGGGTAAATAGCATTTTCCTGAGCGCTTAAACCAGCCCAGCCTTTGTCTGCTTAGCCTGCTGAAACTAGACAAAGTGACTGCATGGCCCATTCCAGCTAGGTCTACGGAGAACTTCATGTACATGGCCTGACAGTTATATGAACTAATAATATAAATCATAAAATTAAATAGTATGATTTCATTCTGTAAATGATTTGGGGACATAGTTTACAAGAAAGACACAACACAAAGGAAAATTGTATGGCATGGTATAATTCTTTATGATGTTTTTGTACTTTAATATAATATAAAATTCCTATTAATAGGTGCCATTTTTATGACAAAATTTATAGCCAAAATATGGCAACTGCTTTGCTGCAACAGCTATATAGAGAAAGTTAAATTTGACCATTGCTTTTTTTTTTTTATGTTGTATGGATAGTTTGGTGTGAAGCAGTGAATTGTTTAAACCTGAGAGCTTTTATATTATATGCTTTTTTATTAGCCACTTCGCTCATGATCAGCTTTTCTGTGGCATCAGTAAAAAAGCATGGGATCTGTTCATGGGCCAAAATGACATCTGTACGTTTTCACTTGCATCAGCTGAAGAATGTGTAGCCTAGAGACACAATTAATGCTAGACTGGCCTCTTCCCTAAATTAGTGGTCTCCTATGCATAGGTTTATGCATAGGTTTATATGCCATATGTGAAGGGCCAAATTAGTCCCACTTGGGTCACACTTTTCTTGATCACTTCAAGAACTAACTCCACAACAGTGGCTGTTTGTAGAGATGTAATTTTCCATGCCTGAACTGGCATTTACCTGTAGAGGGATTTTTCCATTAAACATTCTGTGTGAGATGTTGGAACATAAAACATACCAAGATATATTTATTAGTGAAAATCTATCAAGATTAAATGCCTCTTCCGAGACAAAAAATTCTAGGTGCAAAGGCTGCTGCTACTCTATTTCTTGGCTGCTGCTGTAAAGAAGTACCCTAAACTGTATCTGCACACAGATGTGGGAAGTTGCCTGCTTTCTTCACTGTGGCTTCAATATGGTTCCTCAAGGACAAAATTACAGGCCTGTTGCCTGACTTAAAGGGTCAGTACCAGGACATAATAACCAAATGCCGTTAGGCTTATAGGGATTGCTGGGGATGTAGCAAATACTGATGTCTGTCTGGGTAAGAGATTATTTCCACTTCTGGCATTGCTAACATTGGCAACCTGGTTATGGGACTGAGAATTAGAAAGCAGGGGAATGTACTGGGCTATTCGATAAGGCTAAAAGCACGTGGGCATGTTGCTGTCTATCAGCAAAACAGAAAAAGGATCGTAGCATCATAGAATCCTTTAGGTTGCAAAAGACCCTTAAGATCATTGAGTCCAATTGTAAACCTAACACTGCCAAGTCCAGCACTAAGCTGTGTCCCTCAGCACCACGTGTCTTTTAAATATCTCCAAGGATGGTGACTCCTCCACTTCCCTGGGCAACCTGCGCCAGTCCTTGACAACCCATTCAGTGAAGAAATTTTTCCTAATATCTCATCAAACTTTCCCTGGCACCATGTGGGGTCTCTTCCTCTTGTCTTATCACTTGTTACTTGGGAGAACAGGTCGACTCCCACCTCGCTACAACCTCCTTTCAGGTAGTTGTAGAGAGCATAAGGTCTTCCCTGAGCCTCCTTTTCTTCACACTAACCAACTCCAGTTCCTTCAACTGCTCCTCATAAGACTGATTCTCTAGACCCTTCACCAGCTTCATTGCCTTTCTTTGGATATGCTCCACCACCTCAATGTCTTTCTTGTGGATGAAGGGCCCAAAACTGAACTCCGTATTTGAGGTGCGGCCCCACCAATGCCAAGTATAGGGGGATGATCACTTCTGCTGGCCACACTATTTCTGATGCAAGCCAAGATGCTGTTGGCCTTCTTGGCCACCTGGGCACACTGCTGCCTCATATTCAGTCAAGATGATAGGATACAGAGGAATGTGTGAATTAGAAGTTTCCTAACTTGTGCAATGCAACTTAATTTTTGCTGTCCTTCCCCTCCATTTTGCCTCTGAGCCAGAATTCATGGGCATCTGTGATGTTATTTGGTTGGAAGTGACTGAAGACCTCATACTGGAAAGAACTGATACACATTTGGGTCATGTACTTTTGCATATGTACTAGGATACACAGGCTTTCCCACTGTTCACATAAGAATTCCAGTACACTGTTTTGATGAAACACTTAGGCACATTTTCATATATTTTGGAAGATAATTTAGAAAACATTTAGAAAAGAAACACAAAGGAAACAAGAAATGTTTCCATTTTTATCTTCCGTGTTTAAAAACAGGTAACCTAGATCACAGAATCATAGATGATGCATTCTACATGGTATTAAGGGATTACAATTGTACTGGAGAAGAAAAATACTTTTAAAAGAAAAAAAAATTAAATTCTTTAAAGAAGCACTATAAATATTAAAAATCCTATATAATAATAGTTTGTTTATTATTATTTGTTTGTTTATTATGGAGTGCAGCTGGACAGTGGGGGTTTGTTTAGTACATTTACTGCAGAATTTCATGCCTTAAGACCTGGATTGTTTTCCAGGAGCACTTTACTTCTGGCTTCCTTATTTTTTAACTACCCAACAATGGGCTAATTGCAACATATGAGGAATACTTTTAATCCTAAGTGACTGATATGTATGCAGACTTAAAGTAGTTTTTTGCTTTATAATATGTGTGTGTTTGTATATAAATTTAGAAATCATATTTCTTCCAGTTATTAGAAAATAGTATAAAGGAACAATAATTTGAAGACCATTGTCATGTGTCAAAACCCTATAATTTTCTTAAGCGCTTCAAAGCACTGCACACTACTGGAGCATGGTACCAGGTCTGGGACACTAACTGATATCCTCATAAGATGCAACTAGAAATCTTTTTTGAAGTAAAACCAGGAGGATGGTAGAAAATGAGAAACAGCGAGAAGAAGAGCAAAAACATGGAAATGAAAGTTATTCCTTTCAGGTCCATCATCTAGAAAAGGACTTGCAATGTTGGAGAGAAACACTTTGCTCCAAAATTCATAAGAAGACACATGAACATTTTTGTCACTGTGTAACATCCATGTCCTTAGCCATTAAAATTAAATAGCTTTGTCTCTAGAGGGAATAAGGTAGTTACATGATCAAATCACTGCCTTATGCTCTTGGTTTTTTTTTTTCCATGATCGGTTCAATCATGTATTTATTCACTAAAGTCATTAGAATTGCAATGGTAATCAGAAGGAGGAAATGGTCTCTATCTATCATCCTGTTTCTAACAAGAAGAGGTAACAGACCATTTTAGTTACAGTGCATTAATGCTCATTACTCTCCTAATGAAGATTAGTGTTGCTTTTCCAAGAACCTTGAAGATAGTCTTCAATTTCCTCCTAGCTTTCAAAGAAACACCGGTTTTCACATGACTTCAGCCCATTGGAGCAAACAAAGAGGTATTAGTCTGACTATTATAAAACATAGTTTCATCAGGGAAATTAATATGAAAAACACAAGGTAACATCTAATTATTTCGTTACTGTGGATAAATTCTGTGAGTTTGTCAAATGCTGATTGACTCACTCCCTGTGCCCAGACTTTTCTCCTAGCAGCTCTATGTATGCTGCTTGACACATGGCTGGTATTCAGCTATTACCTATTAAACTATTATCACATACTGAAGTACAAGTGATTGTAATACATTATAGCATCCAAAGGTCCACTGCGCATTTTGCCTAATCTAGATTTCTACATAACTGGGATCAGTATTATTTCAAGTACCTTCATTCTTACAGTGAAATGCTCATGATGCAAAGGGAAATCCCAAGTGCTTTTGGCTGACAAGTTTTCTTGGTGTGTCATATGCCATTACAAAACTCCCAACTGAACACATCTCACAGTAAATACTGTGAGGGAACTGGCTCTCCTCTGGATGATACTTGATGTGTTTATGTTGTCCGGGTAAGATTAACTTCCAAGGGAGAGCTGCATGAAGGTGCTATTGCACGTCCTAGAAAGAAAGGCATGCCACAAAACCTGCTTTTCTGGTGCTCCATGTCACTGCTATCTTAGGCCTGGAAGTTAACAAGCAGACAAGTGACTGAACTCTTGTTTACTAATGTGGGCATTAGAATACGTGTCCTCTGTAAACTGTGGATTCAGGTTTTCACTCTGGGTTTGCATCCAACAGAATTGGGTGTTTGTTCAAACTGAACACCTGTTTAAATAGCTTGCTCTATCAGACAGCCTCAAATTTCTGAGGCTCCCAACACATAAGGAGTTACTTTTCTGAGCTTTGTATTAAGCATCTGTTGGAACACATTCATCCTTAGTAATTACTTGACATTTGGACACAAAGAATTCTAAAGAAAGGAAGTACCTTAGTGGACTTAGGAACTTTAAAATGCATCCTAAGGAAAGACCAACTTGAGTGTTGTTTGAAGAGCTTTAATTTTGTTGGCAGGGCTACTGGGAACTAAAAAAGCCCTTTACACTTGGAAACAAGCTTGCCAAACCATTTCCTTTGCGTATCTTGTTCTGCAGAAGTAACAGAATATTCCATTTCTGCATATTTTAATAATGCCAAGGGAAAAGGTGTATGTAGAGTCAAGGAGAGCAGCTTTCTGACTAGGTTGTTGCTGCCTGTTCCCATGGTTTATGCATAACAGTGGTGACACAAAATTCCTTCTTCCTGTGGAAAGAATATCTGTCACAAAGAAAAGGTCTGCTGCTCTCTGAAAGACTGACCTTTTTTTACTGGTAAAGACTTGGCAGGTGCTTGTTTTAGTTTTTAGATATGCAACTTGCAAAAATTAAAATGAACTCTAGGGATTTGTCCATCGTTCTATTTTACATCTGCTTGCATCAGCACAGCTCCACTGCCTTGATTCATGTTGGTGAGAACGACAGGAAAATTAGGGTCTGGGTTTTCGTTTTTTACTATGCAGGAAAAGTAACATTATTATAAAGAGGAGCAGTTTAAGGATACTGTGGAGTATGTCTATATGGAGATATAGATCACTGACTTGGATTACATATGGCAGTCAATTCTGTGCCCAGTAGTAGTTATTTAAAGAATAAAGAACATAAATGTGAACAGCTGTTCCCACATACTTAATAAAGTGTGCATGGCCAGTTCAAGCTCTGTAAAGTGTTAAACATAGTTTTATAAAACAGACACTTGGCTGTGCACATTTTTCAAAGAGTGCATCAGCCATTATGACTTTTAAGTCCTGTCTACTTTTTGATTTCAGAGATAGATCTCTGAAAATATTTTTGGTTTTCATGGTGTACTGAGGCTTAGAATACTCCCTAATATTTGTGAAAAACATACGAATTCTCATGCAAAAGGAGCACTGAAATTATTATTACAGGTGTCTTGCCACCTCAACTATTCTGGTTTTTGATGTTAAAATGAGGAAAGGATAGTGGCTTTCAGGCTGGTTTTATTCCAGCTTGGTTTATGGCTTTGGGACTGTCAAGAATGTCAGCATCCTGGGGGAGCTGGTAGGGATCAGAAATTAATAGTATCTAGTTAATCTGTAATGTATAATTGGAAACTTAGAGCCCTGGGCTCTAGAAATGACCCACAGCTGTTTTTCATCCAGCCATTAATCCCATGCTTTTCTTTTCAGAAATGATGGTTAACAAATACTAGGGTGTGTAGCCAGCCATGGAGGTTTGAAAGGTCCTTTGGGGACTGAGCAATGAACATGTTTTCATAACTATTTTGAATGCAGGAGCTATGGAGTCGAACAAAGGTCCATTTACACCAGTGCATCTGCCCTGGGGTTGCATCTCTGCTTCCAGTGGGTATCAGCTCTGGTACTGTAGAGTGGCCACATAGATTTATTGGTTTCCAGATGAGTTTCTGGCATGTAGTAGGTCAAACCTGAAAGCTGATACACATTTTTGGTTCCAAGGAGCAGGAATCATTCTACAACTTCCTTCAGAGGCCAAGGACTTTTCTGTCTGAGTTTAATCTGGTTCAGGGAAGAAGCAGGCTAAGCAATCACAGTAAGACAGCTGAGTGAGAGGAGGTAGCTTTAAGGAACAGGTTGTGCTACAAGTTTTAAAGGCAATTTGAGAATTGCTGTGATTTAGCAGAGGTTTGACTAAATTAGACTAAACCAAATCTCAGCAATAGGTTTAACACCAGGAATTTGCACCTGTTGAAATAAACCTTTTGTAGAGATGACCTTCCTTAAAGTTTCCACATCATGACATGAGATGCATAAACATTAGTTTCAAAAGTACATTTCTGCATTTCACATGAATGCACAGTATTCTGCCAGTTAGCACCAAATTTGTACCAGTAAAACTATATCCAAATAAAAAAACCAATCAACAAACTAGCATGGCCAAATGGAGATCAAAAGGACTTTAAACAGCCTATAAATCTCTTCCCTCCACTGCCCAGTTTCCATGCTCCTGTTTCTTCAGTTGACCTTTAAGTCCGGAAGGAGAATAAACTTGCACATTCAATATAAATAAATGAATAAACAAAATGGAAGTGTTTTTTTATTATTATTTGACCCTATCACATGCACCTTGTTCAATGTCTATGCAAGTAATGCTAAATAAACATGGATATTGCCAAGTACAGTGTCAAGCAAGGTCAACAACACTGAATGACAATTGCTTGTTGACATTTTGTTAAGTGGTCTTTGCACTCAATTACCTTTTACTTCAGACTTTTTGATGTAATTTACGATATTTATTTTTGATAACGGGGAGGGGGGTGGGAGTGGAGAAAGGATCTCTCAGTTTCCTTCTTTTGATCCCTTTATGCAGTTAATCAAGTAGCTTGGGCTTTTCAGATCTGCTTCCTGGTGTGGCCAAAGGGCTCACAGCTCTTGCACGTCTCCAAAGTGGACCTGGCACTAGAGGGCGATGGAGACATACGTTTTTGCCAGTGTGTGTCAACGATTTGTGAGAAAGCAAAAGCACAAGAATAAGACATTGATTAACAAATTCTTGAAAAAAGAGTGTGCTACTTCTTTACCATCCTAATTACATTCTGTTGTCATACCTTCTCTCTGGCATCTGCTTATTAAACTGTAGACCCCTAACTCCTGTGGTAGTTCACCACATTCCTTCTTTCCTGGTATTACCACCTTCTGCTCTTCAGAGTTGATGCTCTGCCCTTTTGCATCTGAAACCTATCTCCAACTCCTGATCAACTGTATTCTCCTCAGGAGTCTTCCTGTATTCCTTCTCTTCTGCCATCCTTGTTTTTTCCTCTGGTCTTTCCCTGATCTTTTTCATTCTCCATTGGTCTTTCTGTCCACTCTGACCCTTCCTCAAGAAATCACTTCCATCCAGCATCCTGTTACTGGCCTGCACTCAAAAATGCAAAAGCAATGGGAATAGGAAAATAAGAGGTAAGAAGGTACTTCATCATCTGTGCTAGTGTTTAGGGCAGTGAAAAAAAGAGGCCTGGGTTCCTGGTCTTTGTGCCTAAAGTGTCTATCCATGGTACACTATACAAATAATTCATATCACTAGCTAGGATTTCCCGTAACCTGGTTAAGTGTTGCAATCATTGAACTTCAATGTTATGTAGCATAGCTTCTTCAGGAGGAGTGGAGGATGTCCTTAACTTGTTCAGTGATGGTCTAAAGAACAATTAAAGCAGTTTGACTTCTTACTAAGGAAGGCTGTAGCCTAGACCTTTTGCTGTCTAACTGCTCAGGTTTCCTTATGAAATTGGATGGGATACCAGGAGATGATGGATAAGACTGTCAGCTCCTGGACTGGCAGTGAGCTGAGTCCTGAACTCCAAAGAAGGCATTATGATACCCTGCATGGGACCTTCCCCATTCATCAGCTCGAGGCTGCTCTGTGTTCACACAAATATCAGTGTTTATCGTTATGTGTCAGAGGCAAACAGAGGAAATTTTCTTCTCTGCTATATGCAGGCAGCGGCAAGAAGTGCACTTGTGCTTAAGAGACAGGAGCAGTTTGTGCCTGGCAGTGGGGTGGGAAGCTGTGCCCCTGGCTCTGCTGGGCATACTCTGCTGCTAGCAGGTATATTCCTTTGAGGTTGCCAGGCTTTCTCATTTTGTAAGCACCACATCCTATCAGAAATGTTGTGAACTGTGCTGGCAGCCTGATTAATCTGTGTGGGATAAGTCATGGGTTAAGTTGCGTGTAAGGAAAATTTCTTGAGATGCAAGGAAACTTTCTTGAGGGAGAAAGAGAGCTGTCAATCAGAGTCACTGGCTTCAGTCCATACAGTTTTTATTGTCCTCCCATGGCTTCTCAAATCTAGGGCTTCAAAGACTTGGAAATACATCCTGGATTTGTTACTTGAACACCTTTTTCTTTTTACGGAAGACTCAGTATTGTTCCAGGGAACAGGCAGTCTGTCCATAGATCTGCCATCCCACTAGCAATATTCTTTTTCTAGTAGCAAATATGCCACACATCCCCCACAGATTACTCAAGGCCAGACACTGTCTTTATGCTCATAACTTCATAAAGTCACTTGAAAGAATGTGTGAGGGAAAACACAGAATAATGAGAGGGGTTGATAAAGAGTCCACTCCAAGGCATTGTAGTTTTTTTAAGAGGATGCTGATAATTGCATCAGTGTACAACACTCGGTCCTGCAAATGGATAGTTCATCTTGTATTTGCTTTTCATGGTTGCATATGGTACAGTGCCACTCTTGTTGTGTCCCTGTCTGTGAGCCTGATGGGAACATTCTCAGCTGACATGAAGACAAAACTCACCAGGGAAATGGCACAATGCTCCCAAGCTCAATGAAACTGTGATGTGGACAGGTTTTGAAAGCATCAATTTTTAAGTTATTAAGGTGACAAATATTTCCTCCTCCTCCAGAAAGAGCAATCTCTCGCCTCATCATTGTGAGATGTGATTTGAACTGTATTTCCCTGGAAATGACATGATGACAGGAGGGTACATGATTGAGAATGAGAAAGTAGTATACAGACTAGCATTCAAATTCATTATCAGGCAGTGAGACTGATGACTCAGAGTTAGAAAAAAAATGAAACAACCAAAGATCGTGTCTCAGTCAGTGCTCATAACAAACTTGAATTCCCATTTGCACAGCTCATATACATGGGAATTGCATTGCATGCTTAGAATTAATTTGCATATGCTGTTTCTATGCAGTCACACAACAAATAATGTATTAGGAGTGCATTTTAATGCACTATATTATCATACAGCTTGAAATGATATCTTCTGTTAATGTGCTTTTCAAAGAGTGTGTGCATGCATGTGTGTATGTTCTCACTTGCTCATTCTCTCACTGTTCCTGTCAGAGTAAGGAGGTCTTCTACCTGAGGGCCCAGATTAAATAAAGGTAAATTAGGGAATCAATGAGTTTGGTAGAAGTAACAGATAGATGCACATATTTTAAACTGAAGGTTTAAATTCCTTCTTTGGCACTGGAGAATTATCTAATATGCAAGCAGATTTCAGAATCTGGGCCAGAGTCCCTGCCAAGGCAGTCTCACGTGGTCTCCATCTGGCCTCATCACCCAAAGAGATCAGGCCCTTCATTAAGTGCAGGGCTATGATCTCAGAGTCAATCAGCCGGAGTGGACCTCCTCTGACAATGTAGTGCTTTTGCTGTGATGATTCACTTGTTCTGCAGCTTGCTAAGTACTAGACAATCCCAGAATGTGCTGCATCATTAGCTGATTTTTCGGATCATTGATAGTAAAAACAAAAAATGACAAAAATATCTGCATTATTTTTTCAGTGATTGAAAAAGTAAAGAACAATCCCCCCCAACCCAACAACTAACCATCAATTCATCAGACTGAGCCAAACAAAACTCCATTTTGCTGTTCAGTCTTCCTCTTGCCATATTGTTTGGTGCAAAAACTAGGTGTCATGGAGGGGGAGAAAATCAACACCTTTACCTTCCTTGCTATTCATCTATTTTCAATAGCCATTTTTCTTTCTTTCCTGCAGAGTGCTTGGTACAAATATTAGCTGATGTGCCTGAAGATGGGCTGTGAGAGATGTACAGGCTTTTTGAGCTGTGAGAAGCTGAATAAGTGATGGAGATCTCTCTCACTGTCTTTTTGTGCAAGTGCTCCTGATGCTTTCCCTTCAGTGGTGGTCTCCCCAGGACTGTGCTGCTATCTTATTCCCTTCCCTTTCCTCTCCTCCTGGGAATGATGGAATAATTTACACAAACACTCACACATCATGTCTTGCACTGTGTTGTCTTCTTATCTTCTGTGTATCAGGCTTTCCATGTGGATCAGGGGTAAGTTAATGTAAACAAATTCAGATATGCAAACTTAACAATGTCAGGACCTGTTTTCTAGCCTGAAGGCCAACAGATTTGTTCTGGCAACATCCATATTATTTAAATGTCTTAATGTATGAAACAAGATGTGAAATATGCAACTATCTATTGAGAGAGATGCCTGGCCCATGCTAACTCCCAAACTCTACCTGGCTGACCTGAGTCAAAAATCATGCTAAGGAACATGCTTGTGAGCAGTTAAATGCTCTCTGACGTTCTTTAAATTTACTAGATATAGACTGAGGATCAATTTTTTATTTATTCACTGTTACTTTTCATTTGGTTTTCATTAACATCATTAGGTTATGCAGAGGAAAATGACGGCCGGATGTGGTCTGCTGATTTTGATCTCCACACATGCCTAAGCAGTCTGAAGGCTTCAGCTAGACCTGTGTTTCAACCTCCTTTTTTTTTCTGATCAGACTGGCAGTTAGTTTGACCAGTCTGGAGCTTGAATATGTGTTTCTCATCACTGGCTGTTAAATAACATTGGCCTGGGTATGGATCCTAAAATTTGTTCCGTCATCTATGAGTTAGTAATGATCAAAAGAAATGGGCTAAAAGAAGTGAAGTTTTCCATCAACATTTGTCATGCTAGTGTTTACAAGACACAAACTTGAGATAATTGTCTCTCTTATTGGTTTTGCTTGAATGGCTTTGAAGACTTTAACTGTCTTTAGATATTTGAGGAATGCTTGGAAAAAAAGCAAAGAGGGCCACATCAAGGAAGAGAAGAAAATATCAATTCTGAAAACCACAACACACACTGGTATCTTTGAATAGCTAGCAAGAACTTTTAAAAAACACATGACTGTGATCATTTAAATAATAATATTTTATTGTACCTTCTACAATCTTTAAATTAAGGACAGGCTTGCAAAGCAAACACCATGTGATTTTGTTGAGAACATGGATGTCACAGTTTGAATCCACAAATATTCTTTTGTGTATTATTTAAACAATGTAGGTAGCCTGGGTATCTCCCAAGGCATAAAGGGAATACTAGTTATCCTAGACACACTAGAATTACGACCTCATTGTAAAATCTGACTGCAGTTAAGGTCTCACCCTGAAAGCCAACCAGGAGTGCTGAACTTCTGTTACTTAAGGGCATCACTTTTTAAAATGGTAATTCATCATTAAGTGACTTGAAGAGAGCACAGTCTACTTATTGTGCATGTCAACCAGTTCCCTACTGTAATGCTGTCTCACTGCTTATATTCTTTCCATAGGAAGGGTGTCAGGTTATCTCTGCATTACATAGTGCTTGACTCTGGAACAATAGGAAATTAATTAAACACTATTCCAGAGTTAAAGAACTGCAGAATCCAGTTACATCATCTGCTACTTGGTTGTACTAAATTCCACAATATACAATAGCAGAATAACCTTCAAAAGGAGAGTGTGCATGGATAACAGTTTAAAATATCAGATGACATGCACTGAATGTAGAGACCACGGTCTCTTCACTTCCTCTTGTGACTGGTTGCTATTTATGTGGAATTTTCATATCATAGTGGCACATACTGCCCCTGAATTTTAGAGAATAAGTAATTAAATACATTTCAAACATGGTCGCAGGATTTGCTTGAATAAGTCAAGAATAATGAATATTAAATCTCACTGAAAAATCAATTTTAATGCATTGTAGAAAAACTTACATGAGAAATAGCCTGTTGATTGCGTATATAATATTTTCTTTCCCACAGACTGAAGCATATGGGGTTTAACAGCCACACTAGGAACAACACATCCATACTGCACATATGGCACAATGATGTGAGCAACACAGAGCTAAGACACCATCAAGGATGATGAAGAGATGTTTCGTTTAAATGCGAACACATAGAGATGTGAACAGCAGGGCTGAAATATAAGATGTTTGGATAGAAACTTTTGTGGGAAGCCAGTGTCTTTGCTGGCCCTCACTACCTTAAATAGAAGATGAGGAGCAAGAGCACTAGTGGGCTTTGTGTTGATGTTGACCATGGCAGCTCCTACTCCTCATTGATCGGAGAAAAAGAACAAAAGACAATGTAAAGCAAGACCCACTCTGAATATTGTTGTAATTAGTGCTTTAAAAGGATGTTGAATTCATGCTTGCAGTTCTGACAGCAGTGCTATGGGCAAGTTGTTCCCTCACAGTAACATGTACAAGCAAGAGGGCTTGATAGTCTTTCATTGGTGGGAAACGATCTTTGGGCAAATGAAAGTTTCTGAATGGGAAATAGTGAAGAAAATTCCTCTAGCTTCAGAAATGAGTCAGAAAAAAGTAAGATAGACCTTTCTGCAGAAACAGAAAAGTACTTTGCAGGATGAGAGCATCTAATCTTCTGATCTGTTGTTAATTTGCAGAACAAGTTTAAGGAAGTCACATAGGGTGGAATTTCATCGACCTCTTCTCTCTTGTCCCATGCAAGAACAGGGCCATCAAATGAAACCACACAAAGACAGGGTTCAGGGGGAACAAAAAGAGGTGGTTCATTATGCAGCAGGTATTGGAGAAGTCTAGAGAGTGGGAGAGAGGAAGAAATGGGGCAAAGAGGACCACCATGCCCCCTGAGAAGGCCTGCAAAACAAAAGACCTATGTTTGGGGGAGTGTAATGGTGGTCACTGACACCTCCACAGTTAGTGGAAGTGGTTGGTTTAAAAGAGGGTTAAAACATGGCCACAGGAGTGGGCCAGTGCATGCAATCATCCTCCACATCTCCCACACAATTTTCCTTGAACATGTATAGTTTTGATTAACACTTCTTTGGGAATTGTGATAAATTTGCTGTTGGGTCACATAAAACATAACAAGCTTACATGTCTGTTGCAGAATTCACATAATGGGTAAGTCTCATGAATGCTTCAGATGTCTGATTTTGAGGGGGACTCTGATTCTGCCTGCCTTTCTTAGGCTATCATTCCATAAATTTCATTTCATATCCACTGTCTTTGAGAAGTGAATATACTAAGACAGCTGGACACTGTATTTTTGAGCTGATATATTTCATTACAAGAGGACAAATTTGGGGATTAAATGGTAGATTTTTCAAAAAATGCAAGTGCATTTTAACTGAAACTATTAATGAATTTAAACTGAGTAAGA
>JAVSBS010021725.1:0-23708 GCA_033124195.1 Coracias cyanogaster
TGTCCATTGTGTCCAGCAGACGATGCTGGCACCACAGTGTGCAGTGGAGGAGCTGGGCCCACAGGAACCTATGGCAGAACTATCTGAAAGAAGACTTGTGAGGGGATGGATGTTCAGCATTGGCCTGTGTGTTCAGGCAACTGATGACAGCATAAAGTGATGATGGCTGAACCAGCACAACACATACATGATAACTAGAAAATATTTTTCTGGAGAAATAATCTAAAAAAGTACTACTTTCAAGAAAGAGCGCTGTGAATCAAGAGTCATGCTGGTTATATTGTATTGAAGGTTTTTTCAAAGTACACTGTTTGATGTCACCTGTCATTAGTTTTAAACACAACCACACAATCATTTAAGTAAAACATAATTGCCAGGATAAGTTTAAGTATATTCCTAAAGCTTTCCTCCTTTCTCTGCACCCACTACAACATTATTACAAAAATACTTTGTCTCATGTTTTAATATTGAAAGAAAAATAATCATGTAGTTGAAGGCTAGATCCTTTCTTGGATATTCAGAACACAGAAAATGTTTTTATCTTATTTGCAAGCATTTTTTAGTGATATTCACACACTTCAGTACTATCAGAGTTTACTCTAGTCACTACTAATCTTTGTGACATACTAAAATAGATTGTAAAACAAGCAAACAATTTACTAATGCCTGAGGAAGAATTGAAATGCTTTCAAGAATACAGTATGAATTAGTTGGGATTTGTTTTACACGTAATTTGTATTACTACTTCTTTATGAGTGCAGCACATAGCTTTTTGTGTGTGTGCAAACAGAGCTCCTGTGATATTGCTGCTGAATGCTGTTCAAACTAAGTGGAAATAGCAGTTGTCTTTTTCCTAAAAATGTTTTGTTGCCTTATCTGCTCAGAAGGATGTCTTAAAAGCTTCAACAGTTCAGACATACTTAAAAGCTTTTGATTAATGAGATACTTTTGCCAAGGGGTTTCTATACAGCAAAAATGTATTGGACCTTCCTCTAGCAGAAGAATCTTGACATTCGTGAAAAATGAGTAATGTTTCCAACAGGTCAGGTCTACTTGCAAGTCCTATGTACCAGTAATGTCTCACAAATGGAATTTCTTCTTTCATCCATTATTGGGGTTGTATTCAATAAGCTGGATGGATCTCACATCTATATTCAGTCATTCAGCTATGTCAAGAAGTAGAAAAGGAAGAAAATAATTTTTACTTCCATTTTAGACTTTGGAAAGCAAAAATAAAATAGCAATACCAAAAACCAGATTTTGGAATCATCTGTACAAGTTCTCCAGATTAGAGAGCACTACTATGTCCAAAGGGTTTCGATACACTTGGGTTCTTCTGAGAAACAAACAGACAAAAAACCCTCCTTTGCTGACTTTCACATTTTATTCCATTTCCCTAAACGTTTTATGAAACAGCATCACAGAGAAAAGAACTGTTGACAGCATTAATTTCAGTCTTTACTCCTGAAGACTGAATTCTAACCCCACTGAGGCCCAGGAAACGCACAGCAGCTTAATTTACTTTTTTGCCATTACTGCATTCCCATTCCCTTGGTAATGGGCCTCGTATTGCTAGGTATCTTAATTGGTAAAGTGACACGCTACATTTGTAATGCAACACTATTTACATTTGTATTGCAGATTTTCATCCAGCTGCTTTTACTCCAAGGAATAGGTCACAAAAATCCACTATAGGATTTCTCACCAGCCATAGACTATTTGACTCTGCACACTTAAATCTCCAGACTGAAAGTATTAATCACTCGTCATCATTTCTACACATAGACCTCTATCACCAATTACGAATGGATTTGAACTTGACCCATCAGGATCTCATGCATTCCAAGATCTTACACGTAGTAAAACTACAGGTGTATTTCTCATTCATCTCTCTCATCCCCTGGGCTGATATACAGGACCATTTCTTACAAACAATGTATTTTGATGACATTTTTAGCAAGAAGAACTCTTACTGAGAACCATAGATTATTTTAGGTTGGAGAAGACCTTTAAGATCAGCAAGTCCAACCATTAACCCAGCACTGCCAAGTCCACAGCTAAACCATATCCCTAATTCCCACATCTAAATGTCTTTTAGATACCTCCAGGAATGGTGAATCCACCACTTCCCTAGGCAGCCTGTTTCAATGCTTGACAATCCTTTCAGTGAACCGCTTCCAAACTAACCCTTCCCTGGCATAACTTGAGGTCATTTCCTCTCATTCTAACGAAGAATGTAAATACCACTTATGTATAACTGAAGCAGAAATGATACACTGATCTCATTAATTCTTTTAGTACCTCTAGAATAGCACAATTTTGAAGCTGAAACTGCAGTATTAAAAGACTTACACACAATACACCCCAATTCCCCCATGCTTTTGATGATTTCAGTTGAATATGAACCTTTATATCTCTATCTGTGAATGAAATAGACTAGCTCCATGTTCTGCCTCTTCTCAGGGAAAAACTGTATCTTGGGGGGATGGTGTATGTAAAGAAGGGTCTAAGACAACTCCGCAACAAACTCACTGCAGCCAGCTCACTCTGGGACAATTCTACAAAGGTCGACAGATTCCACTGGTCCTCCGCCCTGCACAGCAAGATTCACAAACCCTTGAATAGCAGTGGGGCCTCTGTGTGGCACCATCGGGAGACCCCAGCAGTCTCTCCTGGGAGGTGGAGGGGGCACCATCCATGAGCATGTTCCTGCAGTATACATTGCATTAGTGGGAGGAGGAAAAGGCATATAGGCAAGCAGAGGGGGAGAGTAGCCCCAGGCATAGCTGTGGTCACAGGTAGAAAGGCAACCACCTGAGCAGTGCCTAGCAGGAATGTTTGCCATTTTGTTGGCCTCAACTTGCCTTTTTCTTTTT
The DNA here is from genome assembly GCA_033124195.1 of Coracias cyanogaster. Taxonomy (NCBI): domain Eukaryota; kingdom Metazoa; phylum Chordata; class Aves; order Coraciiformes; family Coraciidae; genus Coracias; species Coracias cyanogaster. The sequence continues at coordinate 2,877 of JAVSBS010021725.1, forward strand.
TTTACTTTTTTTTTTTTGTGAGGAACAACTCATTGCAGCCAACCCAATGCACCAACATGAACGGTCCTAGACCTGTTTCTGCTCCTGTATATGTGGTGAAAATTTGATTTAAAAAAAATACGAACATAAAACATTAAAAAAAAGTTTTATTACACTAATTGATAATTGTGAGCTATGGCACACAAGAATTCTACAGGGCTTCTATTATTGTAATCTGGCACAATCTTTGAAATATGCTCATCTGCTTTGAGGTATTTCTTCAATTTGACCAGATGACTGTGGCCTGAAACAAGTTGTTAATAGTAGGCATCTCTGCCCTTCTGTGCCTTTCAGAGCCCATCAGTGAACTTCCAGATGGTTGGGTGGCATATTACTGATTTGGCTCGGAGGCAACAATAAGTAGCTTCAGAATGGTTGTTAGTACAATCCTCAGTACTCTGTGTTCTGTCAAACAGATTCTATATGGTGGCAGAAACAGAGGAGCTCATCTACAGTGTCCTCTCTTACCCTGACAATCAACATAGTTGTCCTCAAACCAGTTAAGAGGTTGAAGCTCTTCAGGCATATTCCTCCAGACTAACACAGTATTTCCCCAAGTCTGGGACAGGCACAAACGCTAAAAAGTAACAAACGTTTTGACCTTAAGGGTGAACTCCATGTTCCTGTTGAATACTTGAACAATACTTATCGATGTCAAATACTTCTTCGTATTCTCAGCCAGGTGGAAGAAGCAGCCTTTTAGAGCTGCTGCTCGGAGGCATTTCTTTATGGGATTTATGACAGCCATTTCATAGTCATAGTAAATGGACTGCAGCCATATGTTAGGCACCAGTGTTTTGATAAAATCTAACAACTGCTCATATGTGGCACACTGTTTGTGTGGCAGAAGGGCATATAACACCAGATACATGACACAGATTTCTTTACTACCACCACACAGACCTAGGCAAAAAGTTTGAGGGCTATTTCAAATGTGCCATCTACATATCAGGTGCTGGATATTTGCAGAATTTGCAGACAATTTGTAAAACATTTGCAAAACAAATATAAGAATCTTTCTGGATCCCTGTCCAATATTACCAAGAAAGAACAACTCATGCACACTGGTGTTGGTGAATAGCTCTTGTATTCCTGAGGTAATACAAGGTCATCCAGACTCACTGAGTCCAAAGGTGCTGTGTTTAATTGATTTCACCTTTGCTGGATTGTTTTCAATAAACCTTCTGTTCTCAGAATTACAGTATGGACTGCTGAGCTCAATTTGGACATGCACGAATGGATAACTTTGATTGTACCCTTCATTATTTCTTCAGCCAACTGATTTATCCCTGTCACAAATCTTGCCATTTCAACATAGTGGGAACATTGATTGAGCTTCCTGATCATCCCTCCATCCTGGTGTAATTTCTGGCCTTGCATCTTCCAACACGTTCACAATGCCAAAACTTAACAAAAACATCACTTTTGCTGAATCTATTGCATACACAGGGTATCCATCACAAGTGAACTTTTCTCTTCCTCTAGCTTCCAACTGTCACAGACATCTCACAAGTAGTGGCCAAGTAATACGATTTTTGCAGGGAAAACCTGAACGTGTAAGGGAGTTAAAGTGGAAGAAACAATGAGCTACACAATTTGTAACACATATGAGCTGATTAAGTACATGCGTCATTGTGCTCAGCCATCAGAGGTGTCCACCTTGCTCTGCAACTGTTTTCAGTGACTCACTAGTAAAGTAAAAATTAGATCAACGATGACAAGATAAAGGCAACACTGATGAGATAAAGGCAACTAAACCAAATATGAAATACAACGATCAGTATTTTGGCCAGAACAAGGACAAACATCTAATGTGCAGGCAGTTTGCAAGGCAGCTGAGGAGAACTGCAGGAGGGTTTTGCTTGGGAAGTGGGGGAGCAGGCAGCTGCCTCACCGCCTCCCATCAAGCCTCCATGGCCACTCCAGTGCTAGTACCACTGTACACATTCTGTATATAGGTAAGAAGCACCATGGCAGCAGCAGCTGCTGGCTCCCCATGTTCCCAGTTGCCTGGAACTGAGAAGGATACTAGGGTGGTGAGATACTGTGTCTATAAGTCTCTCTATTTAAAAACTAACACACACATACATACTTGCCCCACTCCTTCCTCTCCCCCCAAAAAGAGAAAAAAATCCCCCAAGGCACAGTATGAACAAGCTGCAGGCGGTCCTTCCTCTGCCTCCTGCGAGAGGCCAGCAGAAAGTTGTCCCACTCCATTTATAGAACAGAGTAAGTCAAGCAAACAATGTTTTACAAATACTTAGAAGCAGTTGCCAGATAGAGATTACACATGCAAGTTATCTTTCCTTATTGATGTAAATCCTCTATTCTGTTATCATATCTGTAAGTAGGAAATGATGCCAAGTTGATTTGTCGCACTCTTATGTTACGGGTTTGTGGGTTTGGGGTATTTCTTTTTTGGTTGGTTGGTTTTGGTTGTTGGTGTATTTGTATTGGTAGTGTGTTTTTTGTTTTGTTGTTTGTTTTGGATTTATTTTGTTGGGTTTTTTGTTGGGTTTTTTGTTTGTTTTTTAAAAACCTCACAGTAAACTCCAATCACAGTAAAATGCATTTTGTTCCACAATACCCTTCCTAAATGGAAATAATAACTATTTATCCCCCTTATCTGCACAAAGGGAGCTGATGATCACAAGTGCAATTTACATACTTTCAGAATAAGCTTGTGAAAGCCACTCAAAAGTATACACAAGATATACAAATAAATCATTATTTCCCATTCCTCAGGCATCTCAGTTAAAGCTTGTTTTTATAATTTCTAAACTCCAATAACCCTAAAACTATGAGCTACATGGGAACTTGCCCTCCTCACAACATGCACAAAGCTTCTCTTCACATGTTCTGTTTTGTAGATGTAGAAATAAGATTTTTCACCCTTGTCCTGGGTTTGGCTAGGATAAGGTTAATGTTCACAACCAGCTGGTAGAGGCTACAGCCTGGATAAACAACCAAACCAGCCAATGGGATATTCAATACCATACTGATATCATGCCCCCTATATAAGGGGAGGGCAGGCTTGGGGAAGAAGCACATGACTTTTATCACATGGCTTCAGCATGCAGCCAGAGCAGAGAAAATTTGTCTCACATACCAGTAAGAGTCTTGCAGTTTTATATCACTTTAAATATTAGTTTATATATTATTTCATTAGTGTTATCATTATTGCTGTTGTTTCTTCTTTATTTGTGTTGTTCTATTAAACTTTATCTCAACACACAGGGTTTTGTCTTTTTCTCCTGATTCTCCTTCCCATCTCACAGGGTGGTGGGACAGGGTGCAGCGGGTGAGTGGCAGCATGGTGTTTAGTTCTCAGCTGATGTTCAACAGTGACTACCCTTAAGTAACTAGACATTTTGATGTTATGAGAAATCCAACATGAGCATGTAAAACTACATATTTCCACCAACAGCCTCACCATGTCCCAGCATATCCTCAAGGATATTGTAGTCCACAAAATTACAAAAATTAGAAACATTAATTAAATTATCTTCCTATTAATTAGCTGAAATATTACAGTTAAAGTAAAATGCAGCCTATGGAGTCTCACTGTTGTAACCACGCCATGCCAAAACCTCCTCTGAAATAGCATGCTGAATGGCCATACACCAGTTTCTAATAGGGCAGGACACAGGTCCCCCTCCACAGGGCAATACCACAGGGCCTTCCAGGTACCTGTAGCTGTTTTGCAAGTATCTACGCAATGGCAAAGTAGGTATTTTCTCAGTACAGAAACACAGGCATGACCTAAGTGGGTGGGAATCAGGGAGTAAGGGTCATTCTCCATTTCCCAACAGCTATTCTCTTCAAGTGATTACTATGTCCTCAACTTAGTTTAATCTATTAATGTAAAACCTTAATGAAAGGACTGAAATACTTCACCTTAGGAAAATATTTATGTAAAACCTTGAAATAATAACCTCAGTTTTTACTAGGATTTTGTACTGAGTTTACTACAAGTGACCAAATGCAATTCTGTAAATTTTCCATGCAGAATTTGTTGTTTTCTGAAATTCTTTATTTAAGTTAATATGCTTACTTTATTCATAAATTAAATGGTCTTAAGTTCCAAATCAGCTTAATATCTGTAACTGAAGTAAAATACAGCGTTGAAGTAAGATGCAGCCAAGAATTTTAACTTTGATATGTCAAATTTATACTTTGCTAAAAAAGAATGTGTCTTTATGGTTCACTGTCATTTTCTACTTCTGAAGAGTCTTTGAATTAATCTTGCAATTATGTCCAAAAAGAGACTTGCAAATTCTGAAATTGTCTCCACTTGCTGATACCACATAAGAGACAACAGACAATAAATATTTGAATGATTAATCATATTTATACCATAGTTTAATTTAAGAAGAAGCTTTTCATTTTTTAAAAATAATATTTCAGACAGAACTTCATGCTATGTTGTATTTAAGCATATGCAATATTTGTATTTATAGATGTGCATTCAAATAAAAACCACACATATCTGATTCAGGCCATATAATGTTAATAACACAGAAAAGAAGCAGAATGGTATCTACAGCTAGACAGCACAAGCTGTCTGTCACATCTCTCTTCTGCCTGTACTTTGACTACAATCAAGAGCTGGGCAGTTACTCCAGTCTCCTACTGTTAAGTGTCTGACTATCACTCTAACCTCCTGTTTTTGAAGCAGCTAAGAGCACAGAGTTCAGATTTTCTCTAATTGGATCATCCAGAAACAAAATAATTGCCGTATTTGATCAGAAAAGAGGTAGCAAAGATAAACCAAAAAGAAAGCAATTTTTATATTCACTTAAATAACCCTAAGAGTCAATTCAATGAAATTCAGTTTTTCCTAGATGCTCTGCAGGTGGGATACCTCACATGCATAATTGGCACATACATGTAGGAAATTCTGACTGGTGAACAGGGACTTTTAAAAAAATTACTATATATAAACAGTATAATTATCTATTTCATACAACAATGAATGATTGCCTGAAAGTGAGATGAGCACCTTTAAGGCAAAAGCTTTTGGTTACAGTGCATTTGGAGAGGGAAACCAGTTTCTCTAACACTTTATCTTCAAGAATAAAAGAAGCAGCAACTAAACTTTAAATCTATGCTTTTTAAGACAAACAAACAACAACAAAATTTGTTTGTTAACAACCTAATCTGTAACCCATAAATCTCCTACCAGAAAGGATATTTACCAGGTCAGATCTTAAAGAATGAAGCAAGATATATTTAATAGGAGCTGCTTTGTAGTCAGTATCTGATAGCGAGCCATTATTGAAAAAAACTGCTCCACTGTGGCACTAATATATTGTCTTAAGAAAAAAACAAATAAAAAAAAAAAACCTGCTTCAGAAAAACATATAGCTGTTTACTGAAAGACACAACAGTAAAGTGCTACATGCACAAACAGAAGAGTTTTTCTTTGCCCTTCTTTTAAAGGACTACAATTTATATCTGACTGAGCCAAAGATTATTTATTGGATATAGATACTTGGAGACAGCATTGCACAGATATAAAAATCACAGATGAGATCAGGACAGAAATCTTCACAGCTCTATAAAGACAACTATTGACTTTGAATTATATCCAGTTTACAGTTTTTTATCAGTAGGTATGAGGACTTTGAACTCAGTAAGTGTGTTTAGATGATCAGTTAGGCACTAAACTGAACTCTAGGGACAGTGACACCATCGCTTCTCTGGGCAGCCTGTTCCAGTGTTTTACAACCCGTTCTTCAAAGAAATTTTTCCTAATGTTCAACCTAAATCTCCCTTGGAACAACTTGAGGCCATTTCCTCTTATCCTATTGCTTGTAACTTGGGAGAAAATGCTGACCTGCATCATGCTACAACTTCATTTCAGGTAGTTGCAGAGAGCAAGGTGGTCTCCCCTTAGCCTGCTTTAGGCTAAATAACCCCAGTTCCCTCAGCCACTCAGACTTTTTCTCTAGACCCTTTGCCAGGTTTGTTGCCCTTCTTTGGACACACTCCAGAACCTCAATGCTCTTTCTGTACTGAGGGTTCTAAAACAACACACTATGGGAGGTGCAGCCTCACCAATGCCAAGTACAGATATCTTTCCTAGTCCTGCTGGACACGCTATCTAGTGTTTAATATTATCAAAACTATGTCCTAAATGCATTTCTATTTAAAGCACACATGATGTAGAACTGCCCCACAACCTGCATATACCAATCCTAGAGAAGTGAGCCTCAGAAGGTGGACAGGTTTGGTCCACAACACAAGTGAAACAAGTCAACTTGCGAAACAGGTGAATCTTAATTTTTTCTCATTTTCTAATATTAAAGTGATCTTTGTGCACAAAGTCCCTTACATAGCTGTAACATTACTGAAACTACTGAAAGTTTAAGCTCTCAAGGCTTCCACCATGTTTTCAACTGTGTCTCTTTTAAGACATAACTGCATGATACACTTAACTCTTCCTCCTTCCCAGAGGGATGAAGCTAGAAAAAAACTCATTAAAAGACTGCCAAATAGTTGCATTAAATGAATCAACAAAATCAGATAAACTGTTTAGTACTACACCTCCAAAACTTTCCTAGAGCCCTCCCCATACAGAGCGATTTGCCAAACACAAAGAGAAAGCTGGGCAGCAAGTGGAAACAAAGTAGCACAGCTTCTACAAACACCCAGGGGTTAATTATTGACACAATCTCCTGTTACTATCAAGTTACTGTTACACAGGAGCTATTACACCGCCCACTGCTTTTAGTCGCACAGCTGAATTTCAGATCACATTATGCCAGGTCATAGGAAAGTTCTTGCAACCTGGTACCACTTTCTTATTTGTTTACATCAGTTCAGTGAGAAGTGCTCCTTCAACATGCTTACTTCCACCTCACTATTATTTATAGTCAGGCTGGAAGTGGAGTCATCTTAACAGTCTTCATTTTGGGTAAAACCAGCGAGAAAGGTAATGCTAAACAAATCTCAGAAATAATTTCAAAATATAGGCACAAAACCAATACTAACTTAAGTGATGCCATAGTAACACAAACTGTCATGTTACAAGCCCTTTTCAATATGTACTTCCTGTCACCATATCTGTATTTCAATGATGAACATCACTAGCTGGAAATACTTAAGTAGAGAACATTAGATACAAGAAAAGTGAAAGACTATAAGTTTGTTTCAGAACAACAAAACAATAAACCAACAACAAAAAACCAGATCATTAAACACAATCCTTTTCACAGATGTGAGTTACAGATACTGGAAACATTAAATAAGGGATAAGACAGTAAAAGCGTAAGTTAGGCGATAGACTGATTTGAGGTTTAATACAATGAATCAAGTAAACAAGGAAATAACAGCAGTGTGGGAAGTCCAATAATCACTTGTGTCTTGTTCTCACTAGTAGTCTGCTAAATACTGTCAGTACAGCCTTCTCTCCCTGTAGTACTACCTCTTTGCCTCTACACAATCAGCTCCATGCTGAAAACTGGAATAGAAAAACCACATGACAAAAATAAGATACTTACCACAGAATATTTGTATTCAAGAAATACACAGCTGCAGCTATAAAACAGATGAACCAGATTCCTAGCATCCAAAACCAGAATGGGATACTTCAAGATTTCAAGGCATCCATAGAATTTGTCAGAGAAGCACATAATAAGCCATCAACCATATTAAACTTCTGCACCTTAAAAATTCATCACTACATGTAGTGAGTCTTCGTACTTAAAAAATACTCACAGGACAAAACGTAAACATACAAAGAAAGCTACTTTATCCCAAGGCAACTTCGAAGCATATTCCAAACAAACAAACGGGAGCCCACCAACAGGAAACATTTCATAAAAACACATGAAAAAAATAATCTACAACACAACACATAAAACTATCTGTTAATTACCTTTCTGGTTAGCTGTACTGTTTCTGCAGGTTAGGGCATCAGAAGAGCACATCTGACCTGTTCTTCCTAATATAAAGAAAGGCATGGTAACTGGGTCCAGGTTTTTTAGTTACCTTGTTAAGAGCTTCATTTAATTCACCTGCTGAATGTCTAATTCTGCTTGTCATTGCACTGGCCTCCATCTGGAGTTTGAATTAGAGAAGAGTGGTGGGGGCTGTGGTTGAAAGGAAAAAAATCTGGAGATTCTTCCCTGCTTCCCCCCCCCAACCTTGAAATTTTTTTTTTTTTTTGCAATATTTTATTACCAGAAGTTTTTCCCAAAACCATTATTTTATAGGAGACAAATGAGTTTTTGCTTTAGGATGTTGTTTAGGAATTTTAAACATGTTTTGTATAAACATCTTAAATTCTTTTTATACTTGGACATGATCATTAAAGTTTAAAAACAGTAGTATCCATCATCAATAGATTATGGTTGCATATGGTGTCTGTATGAATAGCACATCAGCATTCAAATCAGAAGAATATTGTACATAACTCGTGTATTTTTATATTATATATTTCTACTTTAATAAATATGTATTAGTACAAAAAAAATTAAATTCAGTCAGGCATATCAAGTTGATTAATTCTTCTAGTTTGAAAACTGGGCACGAATCTATACCATTGAAGCTGACATGAGAGGAATAAGCCAACAGAGAATATATTCTCTGAGAGTTGCCATCACTACCATATTTTTTTAAATCATCAAAGCATAGATATGCGTACAACACGCTGTATACAGTGTTGCTGAGTCTTCAGGGCCTGGCCTTTTGTAGGATCAAAGTAGGTGTAAAACATTACCATATGAGAACAGAAGCTTTTAATACCCACTTTTCAATGTGCTTTCACAGGGAATTTTCATTTTCCTGGAAGCTTACAGGTTTCCAGCAGCATGTACAGCAAGGCATCAGAGAGCTGTGAGGGCTGGCTGACCCTGGAGGGAATGTGAGCCAGGGACCAAGAGCTAACTCAGTGCAAACCATGTCCTCTCTGACAAGGTGCAGTCCCACAGCACCCAAGCAGGCTGGGCACAGTCATATACCAGTAACACGGTTCATTGACAGCACCAGGCACAGCAAGGGGAGACTCAGGTCCAGTGGCGAGATCCATCAAGAGGGGCAGAAGGAGATAGACCAAAGAAGGCACTGAAGGAAAGACTACAACACAGGTCAAGCCTGGAGCAGCAAGAAACAGAACTGGTGTTTTAAGTGTGTCAGACACATCTCAGACTTAGACTGAAGGTTCAATCTTGAGCATAAATGGGGCTCCTGGGCTGACATGCAAGGTTGTTCTTCACTGAGGAGCTGCTGGTTCTTTTGGGATCTCTGTAGAAAGACACTGACACTTAAAGATGGTTAATGATCTTATTAAGTAAAAGGTGGAAATAAAAGAAAATGCGATAGGATATTATGTCCTTCCTGGTGTTGGCTGTGGCTGTAAGTCCCAGATGAGACTTTGTCAGGGTCATTAATGCACTTCCCAGCCATTTGAAATACATCAGATAAATTAAGTTCAGTTAATGAATCTTTAAGTAACAGGAACACTAAGGATAGAAGGCTGTTATGCAGCTGGACTGCCCTTGCTGCAATTTTGCATATGCTTTGAAAGAAACAGACTCTATCTTTTTTGCATGCTGACCTCCCTTTCAGTTTACTGTCAATTGTATCAAACCATAGCAGCATCTGTGTATCTACTCATGCTTGGGCTAATGTTTTCAGCAGATGAGAACAGCAGCAATGAAAGAGTTGGTCTCCCAGTTCTGCACATTAGGCATATTTGTGCAGACATGACTGCAGGTAGAACAGGGACAGACAAGGGAGCTTTGGTTGCCTTACTGTGCTGCTTGGAAACCCAATAGAGGACTTACACAGGCACTAAAATGGGCGTCAAACTGAATACAATAGCTACACTGCACCAAGAAATCTAGCCCTAGACTTTTATATGTAGACTTAAGTCATGATGATTTACTGATCGCTACAGTACATTTTAGTATGTAATGAAATTATTGATAAATTGTTTTAACTTCAAAGCCATTGAAGCCAGTAGATATTATGAGCACTGAAGAACATAAGTGAAGGACAAGGATAAACAATAAATCTCAAATAAAATCTAATAAGATAGTCTAAAACTTACGAACAGGGATATTTTTGTTTAATTTCTTTGATTTAGTTCCAAGTGCATACTGCATATTCTCTCGGTATTGCCCCGTGTATTGGAAAAGTTATATTTTTAGAGAAGTACTAGTCCCATTCAATAAAGTCCTGAACTGACCTTGTGCAGAATATTGCACTTTATGCTCATCATTTACTTTTGAGGAAGAGAAATTCAAAGTGGAAAAAAAAGGTGAGAAAAGCTACTCAGGAGACTGAAAGAGCTTAGTCAACTTAGCAAAAGCATTTCCTGAGGTAAAAACGAAGGAAAGAAAATAATAATATTGTTGAAAAAACCCACAAATACAAAACCCAACCAATCAAATGGAAAACAGTACATGAATTTAAACTTGCCAGGGTTTGAAATTAGGAAGGAAAATTCTAATCATCAAAGCTATGAGATACTACCCTTCTAGGAACAGCAGCAGAAAAAGATATTTTTACAATGTAACTTATATTTGCTAAATTGTGGATAACTTTTCATGGTGCAACTACCCAAAATATCTGTGACCTAAACCTAATGTCTCAGAAGTCAACTTCCAGACCTATCTCAGCTTCACAGCACACATTGAAATACCACTGCGCTGAAGAAAAAAAGGATCTCATTAAGTAATTAGTGCTATCAAGCAAGTGTATATCCTGTTGCCTTCCAACTACCTTCCCAAGAGGGCTAATAAGGCCAAGGCAGAGCACTGCCATAGCATGGTTGACAAATTATTTCAAGCTATCTCAAGTATCTTTAACAGATTACTACATTGAGTCAGGTAGAATTGTAAGTACTATCAAACGCTTCTGTGTATTGCTGCTTGGGCCATTTTGACAGCAGACTTCATAGGGCAGTCGTCCTCTCTGTCCTGGACAGTGGTTTCTAATTCATAGTCAAGCCTACTAAAAGCATTCTATGTGAAAATAGTTAAGTGGAACCTAGGATAATCATAAAGTGAAAATAAGACAAGATAACCATAACCATGATTAACCACTGACATTTGAACGATGTGCTACTTTCTCCAGGTTTTAAGGTATTGATCACATTTCTCAATTAATAGTAAAATTAATATATATAATAATAATAGTTGACAACAAATTCCATCAGTAAACTATGCCACCATAAGACTATACTGAAATGAATGCTAAAAAGAAAGTTGCTACATGTAGAACATTTATCTTGTAAGGGAAAAATTTCAATCTTTCGCTAATGCTGTTGCAATCCTTCATCTTCAGGACTTGATGCCAACGATGAGAATGATTTATGTGAAGTTGCTTGGTGCTACATACGTAATTTTGAAGTATCATGCACAGTTGACTGATGTTTTAAATCCTTCTTCCTGGCATCTATGGATTCAGATCAAAAATAACAGTTGCCTTTTTATAGAGACTAGAAATATAAAGTGCAGTGGACTTCAGCAAAAATAAAGAAATGAACAAGGATTACTAAACTGAAATAATTTTTCTCTGACTTAGAGCATGGACATATTCAAAATCTTCTGAGCTATAATGTATTTTATGGTTTTTATAGAGATCTAATGGATTATAAGATTAAGGGCAGAGATTACAAGGGTTGATGAACATTCAAGATGAAATTGAGCCTTAAGCCCAAATTGACTTGTTATTCATTTAGGATCTTTTCTCTTGAATGGGGAAATCCAGAGCTGGACACAGTACTGCAGATATAACCTCACTAAGGCAGAGTAGAGAGGGAGGAGAATCTCCCTCAACCTGCTGGCCACACTCTTCTTAAGGCACCCCAAGATACTATTGGCTTTCTTGGCCACAAGGGCACATTGCTGGCTCATGGTTAGCTCATTTATTCACCAGGACTCCCAGGTCCTTCCCTGCAGAGCTGCAGGTCAACCCCTAACCTGCAGTGATGCATGGGGGTTATTCCCCCCCAGGTGCAGGACTTTACACTTGCCTTTACTGAACTTCTTCAGGTTCCTAATGGATGATGCATAAGTACACTTCAAAGCAAATGATCCAGTTGTCCAAGCCCTTATAAACAAATAAAAATGTGCTGTCAAGCACTCATTCCTTATAAAAAGTAATATGTATAAAACCAAATTGATGCAATTAATTATCACCAAAATAATAGCTCTTCCAGCAAATTAATTAGCTGAAATAGGTCAGTGGATGTGTCAAAATGTGTTTAAGAAGACATATTGAGGAAAAAGTGCACAAAAATAGTTTGGTTTTCAGTCACAACCCTAAAAACCAGTTTTGAGTAGCAGTGTTTATAAAGCCAGCTGTCAAACCAAGCAATCACAGGTCTTACATTTCAGAATCGTTTCCCATGTCACTATAAGAGATCTCCTGTAAGTTATGTAGGTCGTACAGGAACTCAAGGAGTTATTGACTGTTTACATAGGTCACAATCCTGATAGGTTTATGTCCTTTCTCTGTTTTTATGCTAGATGTGGTATGTACAGTGAGTACAAACATTGGAGCTATGCACAGATTATAGCAAGTGAGAGAGAACTGTTAGTCGCAGATTTTCCACTTTGGTCTACGTCTTTAGTATTCAGTCTCTCCCTAAATTCATACTTCTGTTTGTTAGCTTCTGGAATATGCTGTAAAATATCTATGCTCTCCAAGATGAATGAGAAAACTGCTCTAAAGTATAGCAGGATGAGAAAATCTGGGCTGCCAGGATTCATTCCTTCCATTTCATAAACATCTGCTGTCACTATGATTTTGCTGCATCTGTTCATAAGCACTGAGAACTGCTTATTTGAAAGGGCTGGTTGTTTTGCTTTTTTAATTTAATGTAAAATACTCCAATAGAAACAGAGGTAGTCCAACACTAGCAGATCTCAAAAATGTCATACCTAAATACCTACTCTAATCACAACCTTCAATACAGCCTAAAATGTAAAACACCTCAACGTCCTTGTAATATTTTTACTCATTACAAAACCCATAAATTTTCAGTTGTATCATTAAAATGGTCTCAGCCCATACTATGTTTTACACATGCAAGCAAACATATTTCTGGCATCAAAATCCATGGAAGTTAATTTATACAGGTACAGTTTGCTTCTCAAAGGTAATTTTTTGTATGCAAAACTATCTCATGGGCAAAGAAAGAAAAATAACATGCAAAAAAAATGGAAGAAACAGTTTCACACTGGCAGGCTACTCTGGATGTTTAAGCATCATTCTGTCATGACTACATGGAATAATTAAATTTAAAAAAGAGATGCACTCACTAACTAGCAGGAACTGTATCCCTTGAGGCTTGAGCCATAAAAACATTCACAGGGCCCCTGACTCCAGCAGAACAACTCACTCACTTTGAGCTAAACAGTGTTTAACGGATTGAAGCCTTAATAAATGGAGCTAATAACAAAGTATGATATTACTTTGAAAATCTGTCTGCTTTTGATTGGACTCTCTGCACAATGTTCACAGGCATTTCTGTCCCTTTTTCAGACCACTGTTTATTCTGAGGGGTTTTTTTTTGTAAAACAGAGAAAATACTAACTTTCCATTGACTCTTGTTATCTAACAGAAATTCTGCTTATAAGCACATAAGGAAAAGACCAGATTTTGCTCCAAGGCAGTCAAGACACTGTAGGAATATAAACATATCAGCTACATCTCAGCTATTCTTTTCAGTGATGACTACTTATGGAGTAAAATTTTACACTGTATTTATATGCTTGCTTAGTTGTCTTCATATGAAGTGAATATATACGCACACATTTTGTAAACAAAATGACAAATACTTAAGAAAGATGTTTTATTCAGATATTATGCAATTTTGGTGTGGTATTTTTATGTCTATATGTGTTATCTACAAGATTGTGAAGTTTCCAATCTGTTCTCCCTGTGCCAATATATTTTCTAAATTCTGCTGTATATAATCTTGATATGTACATGTGATATGTTATTAATCTGAAATATACCACTCTTATTAAGATTGGATGAGTTCTAGGACTGAGAATAAAACATAGAACATTTATCTGCCTTTTAATTTCTGTTACTATAACCCAGTCCCTGTTGTGCTAGTTCAGCCATCATCATTTTATGCTGCCAGAAGTTGCCTGATCACACAGGCCAATGCTGAACTCTGCAACATCCCCTCAGAAGCCTTCTTTCAGACAGTCCTGTCATAGGTCCTTTGGGCCCAGCTCCTCCATTGCGCACTGTGGTGCCAGCATCACCTGCTGGACATAAGGGACAGAGGTGGCTCCCTCAATGGCCACTCACATGGAAGGACACCACCAAGAGAGCTCAGCAAGATGCAAGCAGCCCCGACAGAAGCCACACCCAACAGGAAGTTCCTCTGACTGATCAGCTCCTGGCTGATACAATCCTGGCCTCACCCATCACCCCAACCATGACCACCTCGGTGAGGGCAGAGCCACAAAGACACAGCTTGGTCAGGTTCTGCCTCTGGAACATGAAGCTAATAGAAACAACAAAACATTGTGACTTATTCAGAGGTCAACTCCAACTTGGTGGCCACAACTCAGTCCCCAGCACTTCAGTCCCCCAGAGATTAGATTCTCATATAGTTTAGCACAGATAAAAAGAGCATGATGGATAGAAAATCATCAGTTGCAATTGGAACTGGGTAAATCCATTTGATAACTCCATTTGAATTAAGACAATTACATCTTAAGATAGAGGGTACTTGAGAAGAAAAATTATCTGAAGAAAAACACACGCAATATGTTGGTCATATTTCTGTTTGTTAAAGGACTGATTATTTAAGCAACCATGAAGTAGAAACAATTTCTTTGTATGCATCCAGAAATTAAATGCAACAGCCAGCAATTAAACAAGCCAGACTAAAAAGTGTATTTACTTTAGTTACCCCAAGACTTGCTTTGGAGATAATACATTTTGAAGAATATTATGTTACAGCCTTGTGGTAAGCAACTATATTTGTTGTGGAGAAAACTGATAAATGCTCTTATACAGACTCTCAATTTTCAGGGACTGAAATATGTTGCTAAGCCTTTCATTGCTTATTGGAGAATACTATCTAAATTTTTCTTTTTAGTGACTTTAAAGTTAAAAAAAAAGTTGGGCTTTCTATTTTAGGATTGTGTTTATCAAAAACCATCTATTCTATTTGTAGTTTTGTGTTTAGTAATAGGTCAAAGCCTCTGGGGTTTCACACTTGAATGAATTACATCCTGGGGAATCCTGTGTACTGAGAAAGCCAGATTAATTAACATAATCAAACATGTCTCAGTAAAAATAGGATCTAAAACTACAGTGATGTCATATCCCATTACAGCACCCTCTTATTATGCTAGAACATTCAAACTGGCAATACAAGTGTGGTAAAGACCACATATTTGAGATCTTTCCTTACAATAATGATATTGTAAAGTTTTCAACTCGGCTTGGAAGCAAACCTAACATTTGCAAGGTCAATTTATGGCTTTTCTAAGAAAGTAGGTAACTTTAACTTTGTAGCTGAATAGATCATGACAAAATATTGTGTGTTTATAGATTAACGTTTTAACATTGGAGCCATCACTGATTTGAACTTCTGAATCTCAAGGTTCATCAAATTTTACTCAATGGCTTCTGGATCAAACCCAGAACATACAGATGACCTAGATTTAAAGACTTTAAGTGGTGATCAGTTCTGCTCCCTCTTTAGTTAATTCAATCTTTTAATTGCTTCACAGCAGGATTTTTTTTTCATATTCTTAATTCATCTTTTATCAGGTTCCAGTCTTGATAATTTACTACTTATTAAATTTACTTTCACTTCACAACTCTTTTTCCATCATGAAGGTGTCTAGAGACAGCTCTAAACCTTCCTGGTTTTTAAGCTGAACTGCTCTAATCTTACATTAGAAAAGTATTCCAAACTGTAGTGTTCTTGTAGCTCTTTTTGGAAACATTTCAAATTTGTCAGCAGCTTTCTTACAGAATGATTATTTAAACATATTGTACCAAAACACAGAATCACAGAACCGTAGAATGGTTTGGGTTGGAAGTGACCTCAAAGATCATCTAGTTCCAACCCCCTTGCCATGGCAGGGACACCTCCCACCAATGAGGTTGCTCAAGGCCCCAGCTTGAACACCTCCAGGGATGGAGCATCCACAGCCCCACTGAGCAACCTGTTCCACCACCCTCAGAGTGAAGAATTTCCTTTGAATTTGTAATCTAAATCTACCCTCTTCCAGTTTGGACCCACCCCTTGTCCTATCACTATAGGCCTTTGTACTTTGTTTGCTTAGTGAGGCATTTGGTTATATTGCTTAGGTATCTTTCATGTTTGCTTTGCAATATATACATATCTATAGAGAGAACACACGTGTGCACAAGCGCTTGCTATTTTTAATGCAGTTTTCATGGCACCTCTTTGGCCTGGTTCAGCTATCACCTGTAGTGATAGGCTGACAAGGCATTTCACTCTTGTCAGCAGCTTCCAATTTGTGTGGTTCAGGTCTTCAGGACTCCTCTCTTGCTCTTGCGATTCTTTTTTTTTTTAAATATCCGTGATAAACACAGAGCTCTAGTTTGTTTAATCTGTGTGCATTGTCAGAGTATAGTTAGGAGAATTATTGTACATTTTATGTGCTAGAGTGTGGGGGTAATGATAAGTCTATCTGCTGGTTGCCCCATCAAGATAATTCCAGGTGTGCGGTGGAATAGTGTAGTCCTTTTTTTACTGAGTTACTGTATTTTCCTACTTTTTTATAGTTTCCTGTAATTTCATCAGAATTCCTCCCATACTCTTAAACTGTGTTCTAGTCCCTTGGTGTGTGGATATGTCATGTGTGTAACTTATTTAGATAACTTGTGATTAATGTATTTAATATTGCTTTAAATTCCTTCTGATAATAACAGGAAAAAAATGACCTCCTGTACTGTTATGTGACACTGTAATTTTCTCTCTTTTCTTATTTTTCAGCTGTATGGGGAAACTTTGTCAATATGAGGTAATGTATATAATTTTTGTCTTGAATATCCTTATCTGAAATAAAATTAACTTACCTTTCCCATCAACATGTCTCACTATATATCAAGTAGGGAGAAAACAGAGCAGCAGCTCACGCTGTTGTTTGAATGATTGGTAAGCAGCTGATACCTTTTTTATTTTAAATATAAGGTGTTCAGTCTCCAAAAGAGTTTTATGTGCTGCACATCTCACCCAGGATCTTACCCATGCTTCAGCATTTTCCTTTCTTTACACAAATTCATTTTCTCATTTTTGGATTTTTCAGGCAAGTTGGTTGGCATAGCTGGGCACATAGGCTTGATTCTGCTTTCCCTCAGCACAGATGTGACCATATCTCAGCGACAATACAGGCTTAAACATTGAAGAGCATTAGATCCTTTACTGCTTGCCATAATTATGTTTCTGTACCTAGACTTAGAAATTGGATTTTGAAGGTTTTTCCTCCTCCACAATTAACTGGGAGAGAATCTGATGGTTTAACTGCTGAAAAGCAAAACAAATCCTGCACTGGCCCAGAGTATTTTTGCCTTTAGAAGTGGGAAAGTATAGCATGCACATGCAAAGCGTGCAGATTGTGACAGCATTTCTGCTTGCTTGTGAGTGTCCTCTGGGAAAAGTCACCAGGAAGACACAACTGAAAAAGAAGATGAGGAGAATATACGGACAGTGTTCCCTACAACAAAGACTTTATGCATAGAGGACAAAATACTTCACTATGTTGTTTTGCTAATAAAGGGGTTTGGTATTCTGTTGCCTGCGTAGCAGCACAGAGTAAAGCAAGCTTGAGGCAAAGAAAGAAAATGAATGCACTTTCTGTGGGCTATGATTAACCCAGGACAGCTTACCCTGGGATGTGTTCCTGTCCCAAGCTGTCCTCTTCCCTTTGAGTTTCCCACCGTTGCTACAAAGTGTTCAGCTGTCAGGCAAACAGCTGCTGCAGCTCACAGATGGAGATACATCATTTAGATTACCATGTTATTATGCCCAGCAAACTGTGGCAGTTTAGCAGCTGTTACATGAGCAGCTGAGCATGTCCAAAGGAAGAACAGGAACCTGGGATAGGTTTGAGGAGGGCAGGTGGGTGTGGGATCCAGCGCGCTCATTCCTTGATAAGCTGTCCTTACAGATTCTACCATTAGCTGCATCTGACTTCCTATTGGAGATGTCCCTCACAGAGCTATTGAGAGGGAAAACTTTTTCTGAAGGTCTGATGTTGATCCTCAGCCGATAAGATTGTCTTTGTTAGGAGGAAGAGCTCATTAAAGTCTAAACTGCAGCCTGCCAACCCTTAAGTTCCAGCATTTGTGAATAAACATTAATAGGAACCATTTTTACAGGAACCTTTTTATACTCTGAGAGGCTTTCCAAGTTTTCCATGCTCGTTTAGCAGAGAGGAAAGGCTATGTATTCCACAGACTTTTCACATAGCTTTCTGTAGATTTCTGTTACTTGGGCAAACATTTTAAAAACTCATAAGAATTATTCAATATTGCTTCCTTGTAGTAAATTCATACTGTGTTAACTGGAGCGGTCTTATTTGCTGCTATTACAATAAATTACAATTTATTTTTAAAAGATGGTTCAAGGTCCATCTGTCTTAGTCTAGGAATTTACTGCACTCTTTATGATATGACAAAATGAATCTAGTCTGTGAGATTTTTGCCTCAGTAATAGACTGTGCTGACTTCTTAGTAAGAGAGTTTTACAGAGGAATGTGAAGGGAATCATTGCTCTAAGTTCTAACAGTGTGGTATATGTATAGTGGCTTAACAAAGGATCTTCTGTTTCACTAGGTGTAATGACTTCAAGTCCCAAGCAAAGGAGCTCTGTTTTACTTGAAAGAACTCCATTTTATGTTGGATACCCATGAATCCTCTAGTATGCAAAAACTTACTCCTGTAAGACAAATAATTCCCCTTTCAGAAGGTTTAATTGAGAAGAAAAGAATTATGCAAACTCAAGGAAAATAGCATGGACTAGATGCAAGAGAGAAAATTTAAAAATATGTATTCTACACATGTAGGAGGTTACTCAAAGCATGAACACAGCTGAGATACTTTACACAATTAGATGCTAAGTAAGACCACACAGTTTTGTGCAAGACACTAACTTCTTAGACAGTACTCTTTTTCACAAGTTACCTTGACATCCTTCATCCGTGGCTTCATTTCGGATGAATAGGAGAAGTCAGTATTGCCCATCAGATGGTCGGTCACTTATGACAAGTTTTGGTACAGGGTTCTTTTTCCCTTGTGTTTGGAAAAGTTCAGTCAAAGCTAGATACCCTTGCCCTTCTCTCTTTTGGATTGATACTACAGTTACAGCTGTGGCATACAGTAAACAGAGACCCTCAGAGAGACATCTTAGGCATTTGCATGGTTAAAGCTACACTCAAACATTTCTGCTGACCCTGCCTTAGTGATTAGACACCTTTCTACAGTGAAGTTAATTTTCTCTGTAAAATGCATGTCATCATCATTGTACTACTCTTTCCTGTGGGCTTGGTTCAGTTTTGCCAGAATTTGGTGACAAGACTAATTTCAATGGGAATTGAACCAACCACTTTCATTTGCTCTGAGTATGTCTTTGAAATAACACTAACTTGGGATGCTTTGAAGGTACTGTTTTAATAGGAAAAGCATGATGCAGGTGCAGTGTAGCAGCTATTGCTTAGGTATTGATTACTTTTTTTTTTTTCTTTTCTTGCCAACAGGTCCCTTCAGGAAAATGGGGATCAGAAGGTGGACAGTAAAATAGAGGAGGTTGGTTTGCTAATCGTTGTAGTCCATTTTGGTTTGAGGACTCTATTCACTTATTTGGTGATGAAAGGATGCATTTAGTTTTATCCCATTATTCCACTAAAACCATTCAAAGGATTGGATTTTTGTCTATATGTAAGTTTTTGAACTGTTCTTCAGTATAATGGAGTTTCTAACATAGATCTGTGACTTACCTTTTGTATTTTTTTTTTTTCTCCTCTAAACCATTATGGAAAGTAATAGCTCAGATATCTCATTTGCTGCTGGGGCTATGGTAGAGTCCTTGCGAGAACTGGTTTTTGTTACTGAATGAAGGATATACGCAAATGCTTTACGCTGTCACCCTGACAAGATGTGAAGTATATATATGTTTCATTAGAAATTTGAAACCTCCCCATAATGCTTTGTTCTTAACTAATGAACAAAGGTCTCAATGTTTGTGGTCAGGGATGGTGTGCAGTACCAAGGCTTTTAAGCACAACTCCTGCCAATTTCTGGAGCAGGCATGGGTATTGAACACACTGGTGGTTCTGAACTTCTGTACCAATACCTCTGAAGTTCTCTTTTAACCTCAGTTTGTTGTAAAATGTTGTGTGCAACAGATCTTTCTCCCGATGTTTCTAGATCTCCAGTGTAATAACACTAAAACAAAGAATTCAATAGATGCAAAAGTCTTTGAGGTCAGTACCCCCTAACCCTTGTGTGGGTGTGTGTGACCATACTAGTGTAGTCTGGTCTGCCTGGTGTCCTATGTTCCAGCAGTTTTCTGTAGCACTCTTTCCTCTGGACACATTGAGAAGCCTGCTGAAACTGCTTCAAATCAGTGAAAAGATTGTGTTCTTAGTTTGTCTTCTGCATTCCTCTTTTCTTTTTTTAAATTCTGGTAAACATTGCAACAAGCATTCTGAAAATTCCGCTTGTTTTATGAATGGTCAAATGCTTAAATTTCGGTGGGTAGATCAGTTACTGATCTAAGGTCTAAAGTGAGGCACTTCTGGGTCTTGTTTTTAAAGCTTTAGTTGTGCAGTG
>JAVSBS010021726.1:0-22369 GCA_033124195.1 Coracias cyanogaster
GTAAATACCCGCGGGCCGGTTTGAGGAGCCCCAGGGGCCGCATCCGGCCCGCGGGCCGTAGTTTGAGGACCCCTGGTCTAAATCAGTAGCTTGCAGGCCATGGTCTGCAGATCCTCAGTTGTCCATAAAAGTTTTCCAAGAATTAAAGAGCATGTAAGAGGAGGGTGTCTCTTTGGAAACATCTGAGGAAAATGGACCAAGCAAGACTAGCCTCTAAGCAAAGCAATGCAAGACCAATTCCAGGAGATGCTGGGGGACATCGTGCTAAGTATGCTGGTGATGAGCATGCATGAGATCAGACAGACCCAGCCCTTGAGGAGCTGCTGTTTGGATCATTTTCTTTGCTTGATTAGAATATTATTTTTTGAATAAGCAGCAATACATTCTCTGCCACCTTGGATGCGTGCCAGTGAAAGTCCTAAACCTTTCTTGCTACCATCTGTACGTAATATAAAGGGTCATTTATAATCTCTGTAAGCCATGATGGGGCCTTTCATCATGTTATCTGAAGGCTGCTTGCATTCTGGAGACTGTTCTTGCTGACTTTCAGCTTGCAAAGAGAAATCTTGGGTTGGTTTTCTCTCTCTTCTTTCTTTCATGGTCACTGTGCTTACATCTACAGCGAGTTCCATGATACGTGTCTTCATGCATCTTATGATCAGCCATGTTCCTGTCTCTGTCTCACTTGCTTCTGTGCCACAGTAAAACCCAAATAACTGAAAGTTGCATTTGTAGGAAAAAGATGATATTTATGGGAAGCTACGAGTGTGAGTTTTGCAAGTGAGAATGTGCTTTTCACTCCTGGGTGAGTACCTTTGTAATCAAACTCTTCCTTCTGTTGGTAAAGAAAGAAGTTAGAGAAATACGTGTTTGTGTCAGATTATCTGAGTACTTTGGCGTCTGAACATGTACTTTTTTTTTTTTTTAACCTCAACCTCAGGATCCACACAGTGGTGACTTCACTCTGAGGGTGGTGAGACGCTGGCACAGGTTGCTTGGGGTGTTGTGGATGCTCCATCCCTGCAGGTACTCAAGGATGGAGGCTTTGAGCAACCTGGTCTAGTGGGAGGTGTCCCTGCCATGGCAGGGGGTTGGAACGAGATTATCTTTGAGGCCCCTTCCAACCCAAACCATTCTATGACCTTCTCTGCATTAGAGAAGGCTCTGGGATTGCTGAGGTGACAAGTGTTGTGGTGCTTTGTCACTGTCACTGCACTCTCAGTGTTCCTGCTGAGGAAGGTGGAAGGTAGTCCCTAGATTAGAATGAAGGATCTGTCATTTTGCCATGGGCTACCAGTCCTGCTCAGCCTGGCAAACCCAGGTGAGGCTTCAGACAAGGAAAGCAATGAATGGAGAGCCTCAGGGAAGCTTCTCACTTCCTGTAATGATCGCTTCCTTTTGTAACAGAGCCCTGAGCAGGTCATCTGAAGAAATGAACCTGGGAAGGTGGTAGGCTTGTCCCTCTGGTAGTGTGCAAGCTTCTGTCCCTGCACTGCAGTGTGGGAGCAGCCTTTCTCTCCAGCCGCTGCCCAAGGCTCTGTCACCACATTGTGAGAAGGTCTGTGCGGCACATCTTGCTTCCAAGAAAGGCTTTTCCAAGGTAGAAATGACAACTTGACTGCCAAATTCCTTGGACTTGTGAGGGGATACATGTACCTGAACATCTGATTCCAAGGACCAGGTAGAGCAAGGGTGTGAGAGACCTACTTAGACAACCGTGGTTTTGGACTTGTTTGGAAAAAAAAAAAAATCTGTGTGTGTGCCAGCAGCACCCACGGAAGGAAAGCCCTGGCAAAGGCAGCTTTGTAGGCAGCTTGAAATAAACTTTCTTGCAGTTTTTGACATAGGCAGCCTGCACACTGCCACCTGTTCAGCTCCAGATTCACAAATGTAGTGCTAGACTCCCAAGCTGGTTGAAAATAATCCTTGAAGGAGCAAGATGATATTAAATCTGGGTCTATGCAAGGGAAAGCTAAAGCGGGTGATGGGAATTTCCAGTTTCTACTTAGAAGTTGCAATTTGGAGCTGCTGCTACGTGTTAACCAGAGCAGATAGGCTGCCAGGCTCTGTCTGCCTCTCTCGTCAGTGTCGTGCTGGGGTGTGCGGTGGTGGTCCTCTTTAGTCACTATCCCACCTCATTTGCCTTCAGGAATACGAAGCTCTCTGGTTTTGTATCAGATGTGGAGTGTTTTGCTCAGAGCGCGGTTCAAGCGTTTAATGTGACACAGAAGTGCTTCGTGTGCACCCAAGAAGATGGGGCAGGGTTGCCTCAGAAGCCAGCTACTGTTAGAGTGAAGTAATCAGTGCAGGATAGTCCAGCTCCACACCATGTACTGGTACTTCTGCTATGATGACTGTAACAGGAGAAGGCCAGAGGGACACACATACAAGCTATGTAGCGGTTAAAGCATAGCATGTGTAAATAAATATTTGATTTATTTGGGTTTCATTGACAAGCCAGTAAAATAGTCTTAATGCGAAGGGAAGCACTTGAGTCTTTGATAATTATGCCCTGGTTTAAACCGTTCGGCAACTTGATTCTGAATTTGTGAGTACCCATGTACCTTTATGCTCTGTTACATCTTGCGGGTGTACATACCACTGCTTCCTTCCTCTCCTTTGGCGGGACCAGTTCCTTTCCTTGCTGAATGTTAATGAGTCTTGTTTTTCATAATTGTAGGACATAATGCTTCTGCCGCTCTCCTGTCAGGCTCTGTGTATGTGGAGTTTGTTTTGCCTGACGTGAAACGCTTTAGCCCTGAGGCTTGTGCAGAAGTGCCATCCTTTTGGTGGCTGTAAGCGCTGCTTAAAACATGCTTAAGGTAAATCATACAGAGCTGTGGTCCCACCAGCCCCCTCTCATACTCCCCCTTTCTCCTGGCTGCTTTTCCTTCCATGCTCAACTGGCTGTTCCCATGGCATGGGGGGGATCTTATCCAGCAAGACCCCTCTGAACAGACCCCATGACTAAGGCTTGGAGAGACAAAATGGCCAAATGCAGCATGCGCACGAGTGAAATTGAAAAGAAAACTTTACTCTGAATTATCACATTTC
Organism: Coracias cyanogaster; assembly: GCA_033124195.1. Lineage (NCBI taxonomy): Eukaryota > Metazoa > Chordata > Aves > Coraciiformes > Coraciidae > Coracias > Coracias cyanogaster. The sequence continues at coordinate 3,055 of JAVSBS010021726.1, forward strand.
CAGTCTTTAGCTCTTGTCTTTTATTTCTGGTTTTGCTCCCTAAAGCTTTGTGCAGAATTTGTGTTGAGCCTGTCAAAGGATCTGCTGTCATCATGTGAACCAAAGCTTTGTTAATCTTACCTTTTCTCCTTCCTGTTTCACCCTTTGTTTCTGTGTGGGCTGGAACTTCTCTCTTACAAGGACAGGCTGAGAGATTTGGGGTTGTTCAGCCTGGAGAAGAGAAAACTCTGGGGACATCTTATTGCGGCCTCCCAGTATCTGAGGGGCAACTACAAGAAAGCTGCAGAGGGACATTTCATGAGGGTTTGTAGTGATAGGATGAGGGGTAATGGCTTCAAACTGGAGGAGAGGAGATTTAGATGAGATGTAAGGAAGGAGCTCTTCACTCTGGGGGTGGTGAGACACTGGCACAGGTTGCCCAGGGAGGTTGTAGATGCCCCAACACTGGAGGTGTTCAAGGCCAGGTTGGACGGGGCTTTGAGCAACCTGGTCTAGTGGAAGGTGTCCCTTCCAATCCAAACCATTCTATGATGAAGTTAGTAGAGACATTTGGGTACTAGGATGTCTGACCCCTATATATACCCCACAGATCCTTAATAAATCTGAGAGAAGAGGTTCTCTAAGACCTCCCTGCCAGCCTGGGGTCACCTGAGATTTGACTGCAGTCCCTGCTTTCTGACGAGGGATTGCAAAGGGGTTTGCAGCGAGCAGGAGCAGTGTCTGCAGGGAAAGCTGCGTGGCTCTACCTTGGCACAGCTGCCAGGCTCGGTGGCCCTGGTTGGAAGCCACCCTCCCTCTGGGTGCCCAAGCTTGCCCGTCTGGCTGTAGCCAAAGGTTGGGTGAGCAGCCTGCTGGCCCCGGTTTGCCCATTGTGGTCTGCAGCACTCAGCCCTGGCATCTGCACCTCCTATTCATGGAAATGAGTTATCCAGAGGGCAGGAGCCTCCTGTGGAGATGGGAGGGGAGTCCAAAAGGAAACAAAATGCAACAGATGCTGTAAATGGCAGATACTGGAAGAATTAAAGTGCCAGGGGAGGGTGGGTTAGGGAGGGAGGAGGGGATGTACAAGTGCCCGTTTCCAGTGTGCAAGCAGTGCGGTTTTTGGTATGCAGGGTTGGGAAGAAACTGTAATACTTGGAGAAGAAGGGACCAACTGTAGTGGGAGCTCTTGCTTTAAGGCGGATGAGCAGCCAGGACTCCTGCAGATGCAGGGAGTGCTTACACAAGCACTTTCTGTGTTTTGGAGCACAACCTGGTGTCTTCATGTCCCATTAGGGAGCCCAGTTCTGGTCCCCGGTCAGGAGGGAAGTGGCTCGCAAACCTGGTAACTACACTGAGGTCCAAATGCAAAAGAGTGAACTAGTCTTTGGCAAATATGAATGATGCTTGCAAGGGGAAAATGAAGGTACCCTTCTTTCCCTCCTCAAGCATGAACCTAAAAACATTTTTCACAGAAGGTGGAAAAGGGTCTGTGGGTCCCAATTCCCAGGGCTGGCGCTGCAGTTCCTGCCTTCTGATACACCCTACAGCGAGGAGGTCTCTCCCACTCTTATTCTCTTATGAGACAGCAGAAGGCACTAGTCCCTCCCTCCCCTGCATTTTCTCTTGCCCATTTTTAGACTAACCTCACCAGGACAGCAGTATGACTTGTTCAACATCCAACTTGTTGCTGACAATAAGCTCCACCACACCAAAAAGCAGAATTTTCCAACTCAGACGTTGTTCGGAATGGTAGGAGGCTGGGGAATGATACCATAACAAGCAGGATGAAATTAAGGCCAGTACAATGGGAACTGACTATCAGGAGATTTGGAACACTTTATTTTACTTGCTTGCTTGCTTTTTTTTCCTAAAGTCCTATTGTTTATGATAACTAACAGAACTATAAAACTCTGGCCTCTGAGGACCAAGCAAGAGGCGTTACTAGATCTCTTGTGGTTCAGGTTGGCAGAAGCAAGGAATCTTTCTGCAGCTATTGGGAGGAGAGGGTGGGGTGAGAAATGAAGACTGCAAGTTGGGCTGGCTATGGCTGGCAGAAGAAACAAGCCCTCCCTCAGCTTCTTGGTCTGTTTATACTGCAGCCTGGTACATGCTGGGGCTTCCTGGGGCTGTCTTACTGGGGCTAACGGTGTCCTTTCTCTCTGCAGGCATTGGTGTCACTACACGGTTACAAGGACAGTTTCCTGCCAAGTGCAGAATGGGTCAGAAACGGTGATCCAGCGAGTTTACCAGAGCTGCCGGTGGCCGGGACCTTGTGCCAACTTAGTGAGGTAAAAATCTTCATGTCTCACGTCACCCAAATATTCCTGCACTTGTCACTAAATGGGCTAGCTTTTAAGTACTGCAAAGAGTCGAGATCTGTGGCTCAGATGTGATATCCCGCTTCATGGCGGTTGCTGTAACTAAAGAACGTCCCTGGTGTCAGCTGCAGGGTAATGGCACGTGAAGGTAAGCGTGGTACTGGGGACAAGCTGTGGGGAACAGTTCTGTGTAGGTTGTGATGCCAGGTTGTGCTTACCCTCACAAGAGGCTGCTGCTAGCCAGGCATGAAGCTGAATAGATGTCAAGTCCAAGAGAGTGCAGTGTGACCGGATAGGGCTAGCAGGGATGCTGGCCCAGTGGCTCTGTGTGGCTTTTTAGCATGGAGTCCTCATACTTGGGTCTTTAGGGGTAATAGTGACCACGTCCACTGGAAAGCTGTGATCAGATTTGCAGCTGATGATGGACAAAAGTAAATGTGCCCTATCCCTTTTAGAGTAGAATTTCTTTACAGCACCTCTTACTCCTGGATCTCAATATCCTTTAGAAATGTGGGTGAAAGCACAAAGTCCCCTCTCCCCAGATGAGAAACAAAGCTTGGAGACAGTGACTTGTGAAAAACTTGCCCTGAGCCTGCTTTGCCTCTCAATCATTTACAGTCTTGGGACCCACCTACATTTAAGAAAAAAACCTCCCGATTTGTGTGCAATAGCTATTCTCACCTACCGCCTTTCAGTACGCAAAGTGTCTTTGTATGGTTGAGTCTCCGTCTCTAAAAGACTTCTCAGAGCAGAGTAGCGTTACCCACCCATCTGGGAACTGGTGCAAAACAGCCATTGTGCTCTAAACTTACACCTAACTTCTAGAACAATTTCCCATGTAGCCAAGCCCATAACTTAGCCACAAAATTTAGTCATTTTATGGTTGTTACCAATTCACCCACAGGGCACTGACAGAGGTCCTACTTGATAACCTCACCAGAATGTGGTTCAACTACCCACTTAAATACCTCGAAGTCCACTTTCCCAATCTTTTCTTGGGGCTCTTCATCTGGAATTCACATTTTCCATGTGGCAGTTACCACAGTTGGTTCTCCAGTTTCTACTTGGCCACTGGTCAGTCTAAATTTTTTCACTTGTAATATATCTGCCTTGGTGTCTCTTTGGTCTTGTTTTATGCAAGGCTGTGGTTGAAACACTTAATATTTTACACTGTCATGGCCAAAGTTCTGCTGAAGCTTTTTCATTTCCCAGACTTCTTATGCACATAATTGTCATTAGAAACCTGTGAGCTTTCACCTTGTCTCCTAAACTTGCCAAAAATCTTGCTTATTTTCCCTTGTTAACATAACTGTAGTTTCAAAAGTACCAAACAATTGATCATGTTACTAGTAAAAATCCATTTTGTGGGCTCCTGCAGTTACTCGTAGACATTGCTGCTTCCATTGTGAACCCAGAGACTTTAGGAGTAGTGTGTGCTGTTGTGACATTGTTATTCATGGGACATTTTCCATTCCAAATGTAGTTTTGTTCGTTTTCCTGATGACTCCAATTGTTTGGAGACAATGCAGAATGGCAGCAGACTTCTCAATTTCTCTTTCTATGTGCAAATACCATGGAAAGAAGCTGAGCTTATTGATACTTAAAATCTCAGCTGCTGAAAGCTCAGCCGACAGGAGCTGTGTGTTTCTGGAAGACAATCACTATGAAGAAACCTACCAGGAGAGATGGGAGGACACTAATGCTCTGTTCTGTTTGCAAGTGGGAGGAAACGCAAGTGAAGCCAATGGCACCCTTCCAGGGAAATTGCCAGTCTGTCTGTCCTCTAGTCATGCATTGTAAGACATTCTTGCATGAAGTAGAGAAAGACCCTGCACCTCTCTTTCCCAAGGACTTCCAGAAAGCTGCTGACAAATGCTGGAACCCACCCACTTAGGAGCAAAGGTGAAGCAGGAGCAGCATGTGCTGGTTCCTGATCATTTCCTGTACTGCCCCCGTACAAAAGGGAGAGCCGCAAAAACAGGTGGCAATGAAATCGAAGCCACTGAGGTCCTGAGAGTTGAGTTGGTTGTTGGGTAAGTTATCCCCATCCCAGACAACTTTTAATGGTTGCTTGTTTTCAGCAGTGCACCTGCCTTTGATAGCAGAATGAAAAACAACTACTGAAAATGTGACATAAACCCCTGTGAGCAACATCTGGTAACCCTGAGGCATGTTGTATGGTTGAGGTCTGATTTCCTGGGTCTCCCAAGGATAGCAATGAGAAAGACAGTCCCCAAAGTCACAGGGCGGTTGAGGCCCTCTTCTATTCCGCACCTCTCTTGCTAGTGCAGTTCCTTGCAAGTTATACTTGTTTTCCTTATATTTCTGCTAAGAAACTGACTTTAAAAAGGCTTGTAAGCCTATACCAGCCACCATGCTGCACAACGTCCTCTGACAGTCTCTGAAAATTCCTACAGAAAACTCAGCTTGGATGCCCTCTTTTTTCATCACCCTTTCCCTAATTAGTGGTTTCAGAGTGATTCTGTACCTACTTTTTCAAAATAAAATAAATGACCCCCCCCAAGCTATCTCAGCACCCCAGAAAGCTTTGGGTGACAGTGCTCTTTGCCTGGGAGCTGTCCTGGTTTTCTCAGGGAGCTGGTTTTGTGTGATGAGCGCACTGTCTGTGGTGCAGGGCGAAGACGACTGCTCTGTGGTTAGGGTAAATGTTACTTCTTTTGTGTTTCAAACTAACTTCTCCCAGAAAGAGAATGCTGGATGTGGCATGGCAGGACTTGAGCCCGTCATGGGATTGCCGCTTTGCCACCAGGGCTCTCGCTAACAGCCAAGGACAACTCTGCCCATGTTTCATCTAGTGTTGCTATTGCAGGATTGAAGTCCAGAAGTGCTGCAAGCCCTGATATTTTGCAAGGTCAGGGGATTAATCTCTCAGAGGGATGTTCTAAGTGAGGGTATCTTCAGAGATAACTTCACCAGGGAAAAGCAGTGTGACTAGTATCAAATTTGTCCCAACACTTGGCAGAACATAGGAGAAGACTTACGCTAGCTTCATGGAAGGGGAAGCAAAGAATCCCTTGTGTCGCTAAGTGCCTTCTCTAGGTCATCAGTCTTTGAGTGTGTTCCTGTTATATGAAGGACCTTTATTTTGTCTGTGGTCCTTAATGATCGCCTGCTGACAATATCTGCTCTACATGACGGGTCCAGCAAGAATGCTTCACAGCGCAATGCTTCATTCCCATCGAACAATGTTCTGTTTCCTCCTTACCTTCTCTGTACCAGCACCTCTGTCTTCTCAGGTTTTCTGGAATTCTAGCTTCTGGTAACGTCTGGCTTACTCTAGTAAGTAGCTAAGGCATGTTCATGCTCTCTGTATCCCTGTGGTTGTTCAGGTAATGTAAATAGATCTGCTTTCCTTTTGCTAAAAAGACATAGTTAAAGATCCTCTGGCCTTCTGCTGGTCTTCCCTAGTGATATTTCTGGTGCCTGAGGCTGAAGCGGGGCACGGCCAGATTCATGGGGTGTTACGCTTGACTGTAAGCAATGCAAAATGTCAGTAAGCCCCTGGCATTATTCTGGCTTTGTAGCATTTCTCCCAGCTGTGACTTGAAACAAACTGTTTTCATCTCCTTGTTTACAGGGAGTCAACCATATCTGGGAGAGCCTTCATTCTGCCAGCACCCGTTATCGGCTGCTCACTAGCAAAAGGGACGCCAGCCAGAAAAAAGGCATCTCTCAGCCTCATGGTGACAGCTGAGAGGGGCTCTCTGTTAGAGAGACTCCACTTACAGCAGACATCAGTGCGGCCAGACAAGGATTTAATCCATTTCCTGTCTCCCATTCATTTGTGTTATGTTTCTTTCCCTTTTGCACAAACTGCAGCTCAGGGTCAACCCTTTGACAGAGGAGTATCAGCGAGATCTCCAGCCTAGCAGCTTTGGTTGTGTGATGTCCTTGCTGCCTGTTCACTTGCCCTTGGGAAGCTGGCTGCCGTTCTTTTGCAGGAGTGTCATCATCCTGGCTGGGATGTGATGAGCTGCTCGGTTCTTGCCCTCCACCTCAGACTCTTTATTTAGCTTGGGTGCTGAGTCACTTTGGAGCGGTCTTGGCTGGAGTCTTTTCCTCAGCAGGTCTATCCTCAAACTCTCTCCATTTGTGTCGTGAAGGCTTCAGCGCGCCATAGGATGTGCCTTTGCTTTGTCACGCTGTGAACTGAACGGGTGACTTCCCAGCAGCCTGGCTGAAGCTCCTGGTATACTTGAATATCCATCCGAAGGAAGGGACAAAGCCTCTAGCTTGGTGTTTTGATGGCAACCAATCTCGGGGTCTCTGGACGGTTGCACCCAACTCCCAGTAAACCCAGGCTGCTGAACTGTAACCCTTCTTCTGAGCAATTGTTCCGCGGCTGCAGGCTAGCGCAGTCCTGCCGTGCTCGGGACGCTGTGCTCCCCAGGGCTCGCAGAGAAGGGTTTGAGACCTGCACTCTGTTGCTGGAGGGGGAACTTCCTGCTCTGGTCAAGTGATGCCACCTCACCTATAAGGTGAGAACAGTGCTCTTTTGTCTTCCTGGGGTTTCTGACTTTTGAGAATAGGACAACTTCTTGCTATTCTCTATCAAAATCAGCTTAGTTTTGATAGAGTATTTGTGTATGACTGTTGTGGTCAGTGAGATAGTGTCTCAGGAGGCAAATAAGTGTGATGAAGAGCCTGCACTGTTACAGCCTTCAGAAGACAATCACTTTCTGCTTCAAACTGTTGTAGCTGTGAAAATCCCTGTTTCCTCTACAAGCATACTGCAGGAAATTCTGTCTCCTCTTCTTACTTGTTTCATCCCGGAAAAATGAATGTTCCCGGCAAGGATGCATGAGTGTTTATCCTACTATTTTTTGCCATACTTGGTGGTCACATCCCTGTTTCACTCTAGCTTTGAAGCATCCTGTCTCTGCAGCACTTTCTGGCTTCAGAGGATCTGAAGATACCCCTGCAAACCCCTGGCTGGCTTGTGTGGGAACAGGCTTACCTGGTCACTGAAACCCCAAACGTGAAGCTACTCATCTGTCAACTTCAAACATCGCTCAAAGGCAGGAGAGATGAAAGGGGGAGAACATTCCTGCAGCCCAGCCCACCTGGGCCGTAATGATATCTCCAACTGCCAATCATTGCATGGTTTTTTCTTTCACTATTCTGGCTGGTTTGGCTTATCACAAGTGCTTTTGATGACATCTTTAACGTAAGCAGGCTACACATCTTGCATGGATCATTCTTGCTCTTTGGTGGTTTTGCATGTTGGGTTTTCTTCTTTGTTGTTTTCATTTCAAATGAACACATTTCTGCTCCCGGAGGGATTTTACAGGCTAGTTTGCAGAATAACAAAGGAGGAGTTCTGCAGGCTCATCCATTTTGGTCTTCTCTGCTTTTGAAGACTATTGCTACAGGGTCAGTAGGAGAAGTTTGGGATCTGTCACCCAAGAGATTGGCCTGTAGCTGATGTTTCTTCTCGGTTTCAGAAGTAGTAACACCATAAAGAAATCTTTTTTTTTTTTTTTCTTTCTGGTAAATTGAATAATAAATCCCACAGCTTATTCCAGTGCATTAGGATTGCTATTTGAAGTTCTGTTACGCACAAACTCTTATATGTTTAATTCCCTTATTTTTCCCAAAGAAAAATAAGAGTCATATGCTTGGAAAAAGATGCCCGCTCTCCTGTGCGCACACAGGTACTAAACACGGGATGGATGGAGGCTCTGGGCGTGTAAGGGATGGGAGCTGTAGCACAAAGGTGTGCTCCCGGGTTTGGGAACAATGTGGATGGCTGTGTGCTGCTGGTGGGGCATGGGGGAGGACCATCCCCTTTGGAGGCTGTGCACAGCACAGGTGTCCTCAGGCTGCTCACTGAAGGCATTTTGATCTTGTCCAGACGTGCTGTCTGGGCACTCTTCCCCCTCGCTGGTAGGGAAGCGCAGTGCTGCTCTGCAATAGCACTGAGATCTAATTGTTGATAAAGACAGGAGCTGGTGATTACTCTGGTGGCATGGAAACATCTGGTTCTGTGTCCTTTGTCTTTTTTCTTGGGACTGAGAGACTGTAAAGTATTGCTCTGTGCAACTGGGGATGGCAGGTGTGTAAGTTTCTGTTTTCTGGGGTTTAGACTCTCAATAAGTTGTACAAACCAGACATGCTCAGAGTCAGAGTCCTCTTCCTCCCCTTTGGCACGGGCCAGAGACACATACAATGGCCTCCAACACTCCTGCAGCTGCAGGTTTTGTTTTTTGTCCAGTGTCTGCAGAAGCACATTTGAAACTCCTCTGGTTACGTTTTTCCTTGGGGAACCACTGCCTTTGTGCTAGGGAAGCTGGAAGAGCTGGGGCTGCAGGAGAAAACCAGAGCACAGGCCTGATTCACAGAGCGATGGGCTCTGCCACGTCTGAGGGTGCAAACAGGATGGCAAAGGTGCTCCTTGACCCTGCGTCAGCTGTGGCACTGGTTTGAGGTGAGGCTGTCTTGTCTGTATTCCCCAGAGAAACTACCTGGTGTAATCAGTGTTTGGTGGGCTTTGAGAGGATCATCATGATGGTCTGTCTGGAGTTGGGGGTGTTGAGACCCAAGTATGTTCTTGATAGCCTCTCTGAGAAACAGACTCTCTGGGTACACCAGTAGGATATTCTTTTCCATCTTAATATTCGCCCAGCTCTTTCCAAGGCAGCCAAGTATTTCAAGACAAGGTTACTTAACCTGATGTATTTGAAATCGGATTTCAGAACACCCTGATTTTCTATGAGGAATTTTAGATCTTTGGCATTTTTGTGAATTGGGCCATGGGTACCAAAAATTACATGAGCTTTGTTCTGATGCTCTTTTAATGCAAAGGTAGCATTTGTTATAACAAAGATGTTTGAAAGATGGTATGTCAGTTATGTGTACAGGGTTGGACCCACTGGTTGATATGTGGCTTCATTGCCATGAGAATAGTAGGGAAAAGAGAGCTTGGATTCCTTGGTTTTCGGATTCCTTGCCAGTCAAAAAGGCAAGTTCATTCCTCTTGTAATCCTGAAATCCAGTAAGTGATGTTGGAACTCTCAACCTGGAGCTTGAATGAAAATGAATAGAAGCCTCTGAATGTCACTGAGGTCTCCTCGGGCACAAACTGCAACGGCTGAATGAATCATGCTAACAAAACCATCTCTTGTGATGTGGAAATGAGTTTCACGCCTTCCCTCTCATGTGGTCTTGGTGTACAAACAGCTTTGTTTGTAAGTGTCAAAGGGCAGGGGAAATCCATAAAGGGGGAAGGCATTTCCTGTGTGTGACAGGCTGTCCTGCTTGGGTCGTGGCAGAGATCACGCCTCTCTCTTTGACCTGATTTTGGAGGCTCTGATCCAAGAATGTGACACTCTTTCCCCTTCTTGTCACGTCTGGCTGTTGTGTTCAGTGACACTTCCTTGAGAGCAAAGGGAACATATCCTTGTGTGCTGAGGCGTGAGACTTGTTGGCTGCCATCCCTCCATGTGTCCTGACCTCTCCAGTGTTTCTAGCTTCATAGCCCCAAATCAGTTAATCAGTCATCTCATGCTCCCTCCTCAAATTACTACTTCCTGGGCAGTCACTTAGAGAGACACATGCAAGAGACTCTGTTTCCCAAATGATGATTGCACACGTACGAGCTCCTGGAGCTTGTCTGACATTGTCCAGGCAGCCTCCAAGGACAGGCAGTGTTTGATCTGATCTAGTGACAGCAGTGGCTGCTAGATGAGTTTGCTGGGTTCTTCCCTTGGGCTTGCCCCTCTCCTCAGGACCTTCCCGAGAGCCTCAGCAAACCTGCTGGTAAATGACGCCTGTCTCAGAGCGGAGTGTCAGGTCCTGGTACTTTGTTCCTCCATGAAGTGCTTGGAAGCTGCCTGCTGAAGGACTGTGTATGCTGAGCACATCCTTTGGCTGTCTGGGAAGCAGAGAGGTGCAGGTTGCGGCTCATCCTAATCTCTTCTCTCACTGTGGTTTTGCAGATTTCTGTGCCTGTGTTTGTGGCTTGGGTGATGTCCAAGGGAAAGGCTTCCTAGTCCTGCTACTAATCCTTTTTCCTGCCTGTTGTGTTTTCCACACATTTTCATTCTGAGGCTTCTGATCTTTAACGGGTATCTTCTTTTCCTCTCCTTCCATTGCAACACTTCAGGTATCAGGCTGTGGTGATGCTTTGCTAGAGGAGTTTTCTTTGCTCCCCTCCTGCAATAGCAGTCAGAAATCTGCGTCATGTGCCAATGTGTAACAACAGACCTTGGTGCCATGTCACATGCTTGAAGAAAAATCATGCTATGAAGAACAGAGCAACTTTAGAGCAAATTGGAGCTAGCAAGCTGGGACCATTTCACATGCTTGACTGCACGATGCTGAACAGAGCTACAAATGTCAGGACTCTTCCAGGAAATTCAGGGTGGGCGGTAGGCTGGGACAGCTGAGCTCCACGTTTGTCATGCCCTGAGAAGTCCTTGCTCGTTTGAGGATTAAACTATAGCTACTTCCCCGACACAGAACTGCTGCCAAGATTCCAGTCTGGCTCAAGCCACTCTCCACACTTCATAATGAAGTTTGAGAGAGCTTTAACATCTTGGTGTTGGCAGAAACATGGTTTTAAAATCACGGTGTGGTTGGAGACTAGCTGGCTCCGGACACTGGTAACAGGGCTGGAGACTTTCATCTCAAGGTCAAATCCAGCTGTGGTGTTAGTGACAAAGTCATGAACTTCTGACTGATAGTTTGGGGCTTATGTGTGGAAAGATGTCTCGAGTCCAACGCCAGGACCGGGAGTCAAGGGACCTGGGTTCAGTTCCCAAACTTTGCCAGAGCTGTTCTGAGAGACCCTCAACAAGACATTTAAGTCTTCATGCCTTAGGTCTCTCTGTGAAAAAGCACTGAAGGTCTACCTACATCAACGTGGTGCCAAGTCTTCCAACTCACTCATGACTCCTGAATGCCGTTGGATGCAGAAGCACAAAGAACTAGGTGGGACAAGCTGGCTCTGTCCAGCCTGTGTTAGACAAGTGCCTGGATCACAGTTGTCAGTATTAGCAGTAACTGGTGTGCTTTTTGGCAGCTCGGAGGGTGAGGACGTAATGTTCTCTGAAGACAGCGTTGCTCTCCCATTGCTAGGTGCTGCTGCTCCAAGTGCAGGCAGCCCTGTGCTCAGGAGGAAGCTGGTGCGGTCCTCCTCTCTGGTGGCTCTAAGAGAAGTTGGTTTCTGTCTTTGGCAGCTGGTATAAACAATCAGCAGCAGCTCACTGGGAAGTCAGGTTCCCAAAGACTGCGTTAACCACGGCTGAGCTGCTGCCTTCCTTCCAAGACATACATGGGCAGCCTCTCCTGGCAAGTGTTTGTTACTGCTCTTCAGAGCAACTGTGCAGGGCTATTCTGGATGTCCACCTGTGCCTGCTGCCCCTCGGAGGGCTTTTGGATGAGATTCATGCAATTTTTAGCCCCATTCTGGCCTCATGCCCAGCTGAGCCCAGGGCAGGGCTCTGTCTCCCGGCAGCTCTGGGCACTGTGGGAGGAGAGTCTTCCCCCCAAGGAGACCCGAGTGCTCGGAGCTTGTGTCTGCCTGGCCTGGAGAGAGAAGCATAAGGCTGCAGCCGGCAACACTGTAATCCCAAAGCTTCAGCCTCTCCCTGCCTGTGCCAAATTCCTTTGGCTGTTAAATACGGGTAGGAATTTCGAGGGGAGCTTCTAGAGTACGACGACTTCTGTGTTTGCTTTTAGCTTCATGAATAGCAGTAGTGGCTTGTCTGGCTGGATATTGGGGAAGCTCTGATCTGCCAGCTTTGAAAGGCTGCTGTTTTAAAAGAAAAGCTGGCATTTATGCAACCGTCCCTTTTGTGTGGACTTCAGAATCACTGGTGCCTTGCAGAGGTCTGCTGGTAGTCTTCTAGTCTCCAGTGGAGCATGGCAGTGCTTGGGTTTTAATTGGGACCCTGGGGGTGCTGTGTGCTGTACACAGAGCTAACGAACGTGTCCTGCAGGACCTCTGCTGCGGGGATGAAGAGTGCAACCCTGTTGCAGAGGGGCAAGGCTGAGGCATGGGTCAGCTAGCTGGGAAAAAGGCTCTGTGGAGATCACTGATGTGGTGGTGTGATGGTGATCTTTGTCAGGCTGATGTGTCAATGCACCCCAGTTCTGTGTGGTGGGGGCGGGAGAAGGTAAGGCATAGAAGAGGTCTTTGTGAAAGTAATATTTTGGAAACTCTAAGAGTACTGAGGAAAGGCTAATGCCTTTGTCCAGCCTTGGAGATAGTCACATAGAGGTAGGGTGAGGGAAATGAGTCATCACCTCTGCTACTTGCAACGACTTGGTAGCCATGAAACTTCAGCAACGCATACTGCTGTTATCTGGGGGAATCACAGAATGGTTTGGGTTGGAAGAAACCTCAAAGATCATGTAGTTCCAACCCTTCTGCCATGGGCAGGGACACCTCCCACTAGACCAGGTTGCTCAAGGCCCCGTCCAACCTGGGAGAGATGTGGAGAAGAGTATGAGGGCTTAAGGGTAAAATAAGGGTTGTCATATCATATCCACGCTGTGGTAAACCCCTGCTCTGTTACTTTGTGTGTCTCCTTGTTCTGCAGCTGGGGGTGGCTGGGTGCTCCAGGGATATATCCGGGCCATTAGTAGCAACACTGCCCTTGAGTAGGTAAGTGCATTCTACTCACTTCTCGTTTGTGTTAGTTACAGGACTCTCATCAGGCCCACGTACAAAATGTCCTACCGAACTGTGACCACGCTGGAGTGGAGGTGCTGTCCTGGCTTCACAGGGAGCAACTGCGAAGAGGGTAAGTTATCCAGCATGCATCTCTCCTCACAGAGCAGCAAGTGGATGTGTGGATGGACTGGCTGGGTTGGGTTTTGTTCCTTAGTTTGCTCTATGCCTCTCAAACACAGGAACAAATCACCTACTCTCTTCATTCCCCATCGTTATCTGAACATTCACACACAACCTCCAAAGGGTGGTCCTGGAAAACAGACCATAGTGAAAGTCTGCAAAGAAGGCTGAATAGGGAGGGGGAAGAAATGAAGCAATGGGTGCTCAGGGATGACCTGTTGATGGATGTGCTCGTGCTTGCTGTCCCCACTGCACAGAGCTTCAGAAAATGTGCTTTCTCCATGTCAGTGTGTTTCTTCTCCACACCCCACTGTCATCACCACGAGTTGCTGTGGTGGATGAAAGCTGGTCCCTGGATGGATGACTGTAAAAGTGTTATGCCTGTAAGGTCTGGGCACAAATAATATCTGTGTTCCCAAAGAGTCTTGAATTAAGTTAGGCACCTTCTGTTTCCCTTCCTGCCCTCCTTCTGACTTACTGGTGCCACATTCAGGTTGCACAGTGCATGTGAAAACACAGGTCAGGGTTCGGCATCTGGTCATTCACACGGAGGAAAACAGAGGGCTCTTTCCAGAGCTAGAAGAAAGGAAAGTCTTTTCCCTTTCTCATCATGATGGACAAAAAGAGCATGTTTTTCACTTTCTTTCCTGATATTTTCCTCTTTAATGGTTGCTTCTGGGACTCTGAGACAAGTCCTGTTTCTCCATTGAGTTTCAGGTTTAGGCACTAAGGCATCTATTGAATCTGTGTCACGAGTGTTTGTGTGAATGGGAGAGTGACTAAGCCTTGAGCTGTCTGTCTGCATCAGGTCAGCGCAGCCCGTGGCTGCTGGCGGGTCACTGGGGTTGTCCAGCATCTCTAGGACGCTGCTGTTTGTAGCTGCGCCTCGTTTCCTTTGTGCTGCAATGTCTCGGTGCTAAGCGCACAATTCAGGCAAGTCTGTAACTAGGAAGTTGTCTTGTTACAGTCACAAAGAATGATGGTTGCAGACAGAGCTCACTTGAGGCTGCTGAGGAAACAATAGCTTCCCAGAAGCTCAAGAAAAGTCTTACAAAGTGGCAAAGCTACCCTAAAATGCAGTCTGCAGGGGAGAGCTCTGCATTTTAGCATCCTGCTAAAAGAAGTGAGCCTGGGAAAAAGAAGCTGCTTGGATTCTTACCTGTCACTGCAGGGGGGGGAGATGCTAAGGATTGTGTTCTTTCCAAAGTAGCTGCTGCTCCACGTGGCCGAGGTTCTGAGCAGGAAGGTGAGGAGCCAGTGTGTGCAGCCCACTGGTGCCCGGAGGTTTGGACATGTGTGAGTCATTAGAGCTTAGTGGTGCTGCTGGTGTAAAGGAGAGAACCCAGCTCCCTCCTGCAGCGCCAGGTCTGCCTCAGCAGAGTGCAGTGGAAGGAAAAAGCCAACATAAGCTTGTTTGGGAAAGTCAGCAGTGATCTCACAGGAGCAAGTCTGTGGAACGAGGTGACAACTTTATGCAGTTGGTTTTCAAGGTGGAACTGTTCTTTTGGGCTTGGATAGGGCCTGTGGAGTGTGAGCAGAAAGCCAGTAGCAAGCCCGCAGTTTCATGTGTGGGATTCTTTTAACCTTTTTTTTTCTCTCTAAAACATCTGGTGCTACTGACAGTCCCATGTTCTTGAAAGGAGGAGGAGGAAAATAAAAAAGACCCCTTATGTACAGCTGAGCTGTGCCACTTAGTTACTAGCAGCAGTATTGACACTAGTGGTGTGCACAGCGCCCCAAGCTGTCCCAAGGCTTTGGTTTTGAAATGGAAGTATTTACTTGCCCCTTATGTTAATTCTTAATGTTAGTGTCACTTGGAATTGGAAGTAAAAGAAGCTGAAAAGAGGTTTTTAGGGTGTTCTGGCAACCCAGTATAAAGCCTTTTGTACTCTTTCCTTTCCGCATTCTCTCCTAGTACAAATGGGGGTTTCTCTGCGAGGGCAGGATGCTTGCGTCTGTGTGGGTCCTTCCTGGAAACAACAGACAAAAGAAACCAGAAAACTAAACTGAAACAAAACCAAACCAGTGCAGTTGTGAAGCCACAGTGAAGTAGCAGAGTAGAACCTCAAAACGCTTTCATCTTGGGGTTGGTATTAGTTAGATTTCTCCAATGTTGCAAATGCTCCAGTTCTCTGACAGTCACTATTGTTCTCCACGTGCCAGAAGAATGGCAACTACAATGGCTCTGGGCTCCCACTTCAAGATGTTTCCAGAGACCGAAGTAAAAAATTTTTCTTTCCCAATGGCCCTGGAGTAGCAAGGTTGCATTTCCAAGAGCAGGAGAGAGCAAGCTAGGAGATAACAGACTGATCAAGCACACGGCAGTTCTGGGATTTGTGTGTGCGTGGTCTTGGCTGCAGGGTCCCTTCTTCAGACTGATGGTGGGTTTTGCATCTCGGTGCTTAAGAGATCCTATCAGTTGATTCCTTCTTTAATCCCCACTGAGCAGGGTTGATGCTTGCTCCTTTTTTGTGCTGTTCTGAAACAGTCTCTTTGGGGGAGCTGCTGTAGCCTGTCTGGAGGATGGATTATTTTTACGAGCTGTCCTTTTATGAGGCCTTCCTTGCCCTTTTTTAGATTTATTTCTGTTAGCATTTTATGAGGGAAGATAGGATGGTGGGAGGGCAAACCAAGGAAACCAAGTCAAAGAAATTGCAATCATTCAAAGGCGGTGGTGCAGCTATTTCTGACATGCGAACTTGTTACCTCCCAAACAACAGGTCAGCTTTTCTTTTGCAAAGGAAACAGCCCAGCGTGGATGTCTAGCCCTAGACTACGACAGACTCCTGATGAGTCTGGCTTGCGGGAACCCACCTTCCATGAGAGAACTCCCCTTCAGCTGTATCAGACTGCTTGCTGATAGAGCAAGCTCGTCAATGCAACTTGATTACTGCAGAGTGTCTCGACCCTTAGCTAATAAGTTTAGCTTGAGAAAGTAACCACTTAACTGTCACTGGCGTTAATGCTGAAGGCTGCACATTGTTTAGATTTAAATTGTCTTGGGAATTTAACTCTTGCATTGTAGCTGATAAAGAACAGAATGGTCTGAAGGAAGCCCAGCTCTAGAAGTGGGTGGAAATTTTGCTACTCAGTGGGCTATTAATTTACTGAAGTGGGCTTGGCTGCTTCCAATCTGTTTCCTTTTTTGTGCCAACACTGCTTGAGGCTCTCCCCACTTCCCTTCCTTGCTTTTCCCTTAGCCAAAATACGTCAACATTTGAAAGGTCTCTTAATTCCTTGATCGTTTTTGTAGAACTGTGACCAGCTAGTTGAGTAGATGGTTAAAAACCACCAGTTGTACCAGGGCTTCCCGAAGGATTTCATGGAACTTTCTTGGATGGAGAAAGAGACTTGATGCAAACAAGCCTGGTGAATTTAACTGTCAGTAGATGCTAACTTTTATTTTCCAGTTTCAGGGGTTTTTTGTTTTGTTTAAACTGGAGCCCAAGCCTAGGACAGGAAATGAATCCACTGAGCCACCCAGTCTGCTGACTGCTGATATAAAGAACATATGGACGAGGGCAGTGCAGAGGTGAAGTGGTTTAGCTATTGCAATCATGCATCAAGCTGATTGATTTGAATCCAAGATGATGCTGACATTTCAACTCAGCCTTTTTTCTGTACGGCTGAAAGTTCAAAGGCAAGTGCAATCCCTTGGGAGAGGAAAAGTGTCCCTAGCAAGTTCAGGGGCTCAGCGCTGCCCTGGAGCTCTCCAGCCAGGCAAGGTCTTATTTCACTTTACAAATCTAACATAGATTTCTTTTGTTTGTTTGTATTGCTTGAATCTGGGACAGTAGCCAGGATGCTATTTACCCCAGCAGCAGATTGATGGTAGACAGCTTAGCTGTTTGGGTGAGAAGCAGCTCCAAGAGTAACCTCAGCACCTCCAAAGTGATGCCATTGTGTGTCCATTTTTTGCTGTTCTTGCATAAGAATACAAGTAGAATAAGAAATTTGAGCAGCTTTGTTCAACTAATGGTTTAATTTGGAGAAATTCTCCCTCCCTCTCTCCCCTTTCAGTTCTTGGAATATTTTTATCTATTTTTAATAACCATTGTTTGCATCTTGTCATCCTGATATTTTTCAACTTCTTAGGTTCCCATGTGTTTACAATTTTCAGAGCAGCATAAGAAAATGAGGACTTTCCTCTCGGTATGATAGAGTGCAAAAACCCTCTTCTGTTTTTACTGCTGTTCACAAGGTTTCTCGATCTCAGGAGGAGAAATGCAGAACAACACTGCCAGGAAAAGCTTAAACTAGCAAATGCAATTATGATACAAAATTTGATGAGGCCGTGAGAGTGAATATCAAAACTAGAGACCTGGAAATTTGAAAGCGCGTTAAATTGCTCTAGAAAGAAGGGTATTCAAAGTGGTGTTGATGGGACCTCACTTCTCCAGGTCTTGATTTTCTCCCTTGTGAGCCATTAAACATAGAACTGTCAATCTAAGTGAAAATACAAGGTGAAGATTACGGAGTAACATTTCCCATAATATCACAGTCGTTTTCTTCAGGAGCTGGGCTTTTGTGAGTGTGCTGGGTTTTTTTCTTTTTTTTTTTTTACTTCTATCAAGTACTTCAGTTCCTTCTCGTCTTCCTTGTAGCCACAGTTGGAAGCAAGGGATTTGAGTCTGTGTGTCACGTACAAGGAGTAGCAGAGCTCTTCACTGCTACTGGGCATTTTTCTTTGCCCTTAGAAACAGAAAATGCAAGAGGAAGCAGTGGGAGTCGAGAGAAGCATTGTACTGTCTGTTCCTGGTGCTGCTAAATCCTTGTACAGTGATGCTTTCCCGCTTCCGCAGAGTCAACCTCCCCTCCTAACTAAAGCCAAAGCTTCCATTTGAATGGGGAAACTCTCCCCCAGGTGGCTGTCTCGGTGCTCTCTGGATAGCAGGGCAGTGTCTGGCAGCCTGAGGTACCTTCCTTTCAAGTTTGCGTCTAGCAGAGATCCTTGCACGTATGTAGCTCTCTACTAGAGACTGGCTCCGTAATTCCTTAGTAAAATGTGACTTTACTTTCACTTTGAGACCTTTGTTTCAAATTTGGTTCTGCTTAGCAAACTTGCTTCTAAAAACATCTTCTCATTCCGAAGTTTAACGTTTATTAGATATTAAGTTAATTATGTGAATACACATTACAGACTATTAAGTGCAACCAGAATTTCATAGTAGTAAGTAAGTAGGTAGTAGGTAAGTAGGTAGTAAAGTAAGTGGGTAAGTAAGTAAGTAGGTAGTAAAATGTGATAACTAACTCCATAAACCCACCTTCGAAAATATTTCGTGAAAACACATCAAAACATGTTGCTCACCCTTGATGGAATTGCTGGGGCATGAAAGCAGCTGAGTGAGGATGTTTGTGTACCTATAGTACACAAGTGTTGGATAGTACCTACCCTGATACTTCCTTCTATAGCATACGCCTCCTGCTCCTCCATCTCTTCTACCTCCTTCTGCTTGTCTTCCTGGTGGCCTCTTCGATATAAGGCAGAAGGTCCACCAGAAGTTTCCCAAACGACTCCACAATGTGTCGCCCAATTCCAGTCCACTCCCGTTGCCACACTGACCATTCAGCAACCTCTGGCTTCAGGCAGAGTGTGTGTGTCACCCTCGATCAAACTTTCTGAGGAGTTCCTGGAGTGTGTGGTCACTGTTGGAAGAATATGCAGCCTGCTGAGAGCGCTTTCTGGCATCACTGCTGTGTGACTACTTGAACCATTTCTAAATGTTCATCTTCTCTTTTGATATGCAGTCAAAAAAAAAAAATCCCTGTCAAATTTCCAAAAATTTTGACACTGCATTCCAGCGTCTGAGTAGTTCATATTTTTTTTTATATTTTTAATCTGAACAGGGAGAATTTTATTCAGCACCTAATGTCAAAATATTTGGAGTGCTAAATATCTGCAGATGTTATCTTAATATAATTAGGAGAGCTGTGTGCCGTGCTGTTACGTTGTCCCCATTCTTTTAGCTCCCATCAAATTACTATAGTGTGTAGATAATCTTTATTTTGATAACCTATTTTTTTCTTTCCCGAATATAGCACAGAATGGCTGGGGTTGGCAGGGACCTCTGGAGATCATCTCATCCAACCTCTCCTGCTCCAGCAGGTCACCCAGAGCAGGTGCCCAGGATCGTGTCCAGGCAGGTTTGGAATCTCTCCAGAGAAGGAGACTCCACAACCTCTCTGGGCAGCCTGG
>JAVSBS010021730.1:0-30217 GCA_033124195.1 Coracias cyanogaster
AGAGATGCTAGGAGAAAGGTTGGACTTGATGACCCTGGAGGTCCTTTCCAACCATAATGATTCTGTGATTCTGTAATGTTTTCCTGAGAAAAAGTGATAAAACTTTATTTTTGTACTGGAGTTAGGATGACAACCAAACAAACCTCAGAACAAACCTGGAGTGCTGCCAAAATCTGGGAGTTTCATTTTACACCAAACAAAAAAATCCACTCACAAGTTCTATTTTTTTAAGTCATGCAGTTTGCCTTCAGCATGAGAACACTTCAATAAGACAGATACATATTTCAACTATTCTTCTAAAATATGAGTGTGAAAATATTAATAGTTTCAAGCACTGAGATTCATAGTGCTTATTTGTTTCACTTGCTAGTTCTCTGTTGCAAGGAGACATCAGCTTCCTCTCTATTAGTGACTTCCCCTCAGCTAAAGAGTACTTACAAAAAATTTGAGTTATTGAGGGGTAAAAGTGGAAAAGGAGAAGAACTTACACCATGACTTAAGTTAAATGAGAAGAAAACTTGCTGTGGAAAGTGCTGGTCTCTGGTTCCCTACCCAGCTTTGAAAGAGGTTTTGTAAGTTGCAGTGCTAAACAATTGCCATGCAAACGTGCAAAACCACAGAAGAGCCCAAATATAGACTTACTACATTTCTGTTAGTGTTTTATTTGCTAATTGTGTACTTCTAGTAATTGCCTAGAATGAGAGAGCAGGACTGTTTGCAGGCTCCAGCAGGCACTACCATACATTGAGCAGCAAGGGTTGAAGCCCTTAGGGTGAAGAACAGAGAGGCTTTACCTGGGACTGTGCCTGAAGGCTGAGGAATTCACCTGAGAGATTCTTCAATAACTTCTAGTTGCATGGTAGTTTGAGCAGCAGGCTGTCACACTGTTTTCCTTTATCTTTACACATGAGGTTCTTTATCATGGTGTTCCCACTGGCCGTACACTCATAGAAGGTGGCTCTGAGCAGGGCCACCAAGATCCAGGTGAGGGGGCCACCAAGGCTCTGGCTGTCACCTGCACCAGCACAAGGCAATAGTGGGTACAGGTTCCCCAGGAGATGCAGCTGCAGCGCTTCTCTGGAGGGCAGCTGCCTGTCAGCAGACGCCATGTTTTGGCGTTCACCAAGTAGCCAAGCAGAAAGAGGATGAAGGCAGGCACTATGAGGAAGACGGAGCCGTACAGCATGTTCCCAGAATTGCAGGGACACCTGAACACCACAGATGAGAAGATGTGCTCACTGGCAGCTGTCAGCAGGGACACAATGCTGTGGCCCAGAACAGTCTGGTGACGGATGCAGAAATCTAGTGCCCTATGTAACTTATCCATTTTCTGCCTCCCCTTATTTTGAGGAGAGGAACATCTCAGTCAGAAACTGAAAAGTCAGGAAGGAAAGAGAAGTTTTCTGAAGCTCCAACGGCTTATACAAGCTTGCAGAGCTTTTACTTTCTGCTGATGGTGGTGATGCAGTGAGGCTTAGAAGCAGCATTCAGAGAAAACAGAAGAGTGCAGGGCTTGCTGCACAGTATCGAGCTCAAGTGGAAATCACAGTAGAAACACAAACCAGTAATCAGGATCAAACCAGCAAAGATCTATCTTTGTTTCTATAAAAATGGTTTGTATTTGTCCACACATGTGTTGTAGCTAGCAATGACTTAAACCGCATCATCCCTTGAGTGAAGCTTTTCAGTAAGGCAACAGGTTCAAAGTGTGAATAAAATTTCAGAAAACCACCCAGAACGGTGTACAATTTCTTATACAGCATTATTATTAGCAATACAATATGACTGGTTCTTCTATAGAAGAAAATGCAACTATGATCATGTTATTTTTTCAGGCTAATTGATTAACCTTTTATAAAGGGGTTAGGACAAATTAACCAGTACACACATAGCAATGACCTAGCAAGTGGTTTCTACTGAAGGACCAGCTTCAGAGTACCAGAAGACCATTTGCCAGGAATGAAATTTTCAACTCCCTCCTACATAGCTGGTAATGGCAGCTTGGTAGTCAAGAAAAAAAACCACAAAAACTAAGCAGATGGCATGAAGTGGAAAAATGATGGAAAAGGCTTACATAATGAAGAAATCTGGAAGGGATTCTTGGGCTTGGAACACTGAGCTGCCTATGAAAACATTTGCTCCCAGAGTCCATAGGTTTCATTGAATCCCTAAAGGAGCTCAAGAGGCTCCTAGAAAAAGGATTATCTTATCTAAATCTAGGTGATGTGAACTGGCACTCAGATTTAAGGAAGCTGGAATTTGGATGCTTGATAAAAGCCATGTAGTTGTAGCTCTCTGAGGAAATGTAGCCAGTGACGTAGTTGTCAGTGATCACATTGTATGTGATACTAAGATGTTCAGAAAACTGGGGAGCTGTTGGTCCTTCAGATCCTCTCTGCCACAAGCACTACTCTAGAATTTCAGAGGAAAAAATCACCTATCTATTGCCTGAACCAGGAGCACTCAGGAATCAGTGAATGCATTAGCAATACGAATGGGAATTCATAGTACCCTGGGCTGAGGTCACAGAAGCATGGATACCATGGAGGAGAAGAGAAGGTGTGGAGGCAGCAACGGTTGTGCAGTGCCATGCTGCCCTTGGCATGGGTTCTGCAGCTGCAGTGTCCGTGGAGCTGTAGTCTTGGTGGTTCTCTGAACCCTAACCCTAATTATAGTGGTAGCCAGGGTCGTGGGCCTATTTCCGAGAAGTATGGGTGTTGTGGAGGAAGAAGGAAGATATGGATGCCTCAATGTTCTTGCAGTGCTGTGGTCCCCTTGGCATGGGTTTTGCAGCTGCAGTGTCCCTGGAGCTGTAGTCGTTGTGGTTGTTTGAATCCTAACCCTAACCCTAAATATAATGATAGTGTTAGTCTGGGTTGTGGGCCTATTTCCGAGAAGTATGGGTGTTGTGGAGGAGGAAGGAAGTTTTAGAAGCCCCAAAGTTGTTGCATTGCCGTTCTCACCTTGGCATGGGTTCTGCAGCTGCAGTGTCTGTGGAGCTGTAGTCTTGGTGGTTCTCTGAACCCTAACCCTAATTACATTGTTAGCCACAGTCATTGGCCTATGTTGCGGTCTGGGCGCAAGCATCTGTGCCGCTTCCCGAAAGGGAAGGGGATTGAGGGCAAAGCGATACTTCCCCCCCCAGACTCGTAGGCAATTATGGAGATTGATGGGTATTTAACAAATTTGTTACCTGATATATTCACAGAAACCCTATCTACTCTTTGGAAATACCGCGATACGCCACACCCACCCAGTCATTCCCTCTTCCCTGAGGAGAACTATAAAGCTACTGAGGGTATAGGGCAAACAAGGACTTTATTGGGTCAAAATATGACCTATATGTAGATGGTGTATTGTGGGTGCAATTGTGTGTGTGTGTCTGGTATATCTACCCCTTTTCTGGTGTGTGGCAATGATCCGGGCGGGGTCTGGCAACGACGATGGAATCTGGCTTGGCTCAATGCCCCAATGTTGTTGCAGTGCCGTGCTCTCCTTGGCATGGCTTTTGCTTCTGCAGTGTCCGTAGATCTGTAGAGTTTGTGGTCCTCTGAACCCTAACCCTAATGATAATTTTAGCTTTTTATGTGGGCTGTTGTCTTACCCATATCCGTGTGTGGATGAGGGAGGTTAAGTCTGGGGGCACCAATTTTTGTGCAGTTTTGTACTTCCCTTTGCATGGCTTTTGCAGGCCTAATGTCCCTGAAGCTGTATGGTTTTTATTCATTCTCTGCCTACTCATCTGAGCCAGATTGAATTTGTCACTGAGGGAAGACGGCAAGGCATGTTGCTGACTGTATCACTCCATTTGCTACCTGAGGCTTCAGAGACCAAGCACGGTTGGAACGCAATGGCTTCTCTAAAGTCTGTGAGAGCCCAAATTATTTTCAGTGAAGTTTCAGAGTCATTTGAGCCTTCCAGTGGGTCTTTGCAGCAGTTCAGCAGTTGAATACCTGGCACAGAGACTCTGGAGTAGGCAGCCCCAGTGGGGGTGGCTGCTGGGCTCTCACCAGATGTGGTGTGCTTAGCACCAATCTGCTGTTACTGCTGGTTCAGTGGAAACAGTGCCATTAACTGGAATGCTTGTGTCAGTCTGGAGGAGACTTTGCTTTGTTATTATGCAGCATTATAATATAAAGACATAAACCCAAAAAGGATATAAAACCAGCAGGATTGAATCAGACCAAAGGTTGAATTCATCTGGACAGCTCCTGGTGACAGCAGAAAGCCTGGGAGGAGCACAGGGGAAGCTCAGGAATGCTCTCACACCCCAACAATTTACATCAACAGGTGGTAGATGCAAAGGAAATCCCTGAAATGCATTTCTTCTGTAAATTTGTTTGATTTCATTTTTAGCTCGTACAGAATTTTCAACATCCAAGACACTGTACAGCAAGTAAGCTTAACCTTCATTCAAATCTGACACCACCCCATTTGATGCCCCCAAATTCTGGCAGTGGCAGAGAGAAAACAGGGGATCCCTACCTGGTCTCTCCATCCACTCTTGATCTTGCATACCTTCATCATAATCTCTTTTCCAGCTTGAAGAGCCCCTCATGTGTTTAGTGATTCCTTGTCTGATGTATACCTTTGTATATTTTGTATACTTTTTTTTAAATCCATAATGCCACCTAAACCATTCTCTAGGATTCAGGTGTCACTTCTTACATATGGGAATATGGGGGTTCTACCAGGTTTGCACTGCACTGAATGTGCAACTGAATCAGTTTGCTGAGCATACTGACAGGATTTTGTTTTCTCTTTCCATGCAATAATTTCTGGAATTGTAATTGCTTTTTGATCATCTATGAAGCACGGAGTTGATATTTTAGTAAGCTATGTGTTATAATAATAATAATAAAAATCTCAGTCCTGGGAGGTAATCTCACTCATCTCAGTGTACATCTGAAGTTAAGATTTGGTTTCACTTTGAGCACCACTTTCTCTACACTGAATTTGACCTGACACTTTGCTTCCTGGTCAGGCAGTCTAGTAAAATGTATCTGCACTTCTTTAAAGCAGAGGTTTGTTTTTAACTATCCAGAATAACTTCCCATTATTAGCAAATATTGTTGCCTTGATTTTTACCTAGAGGCAGCTAGAGACAGTGGTTAATGTACCTTGAAACCAGAATTCACCGTGTCTGAAAAAGTCTTAGCAGACGTTGGGGTGGCAGAAAGAGCAGAAGCAAGGTGAAATCCCTGCAAAGGCACCTCATTACAGAGGTGGGGACATGGGCTGCCTCTGAGCACCGCTTGTTTAACAAGGGTGCCTAACAACCGTCAGCAGCTCTCTGGAGCAAATAGCAACCCTGTTACTTTGCTTTCTGAGCCTAATTTTAGCAGTGTTTTATTTCTCTGTAATAAAATACCATTTCAGGAACAAGCTTCTTGGGAAAAGGGAGAGGAGCTCTGTGTGAAAAAAGGATTAACCACTCTTCCAAGCAAACATGTTTCCAGTAAATGCTCATGGAAAGAGTTGGGAGAGGAAGGAGAGACCACCCTGGTTGGAAAGCAGGGGCGTAGCTGTGCTGGGAGTCAAGCGGGGCATGGCGATGGCCTGGGCGAGGCCCATCTGTGGGCACCCAGGGGGATGGAGGGGGTCCCGGGTGGGAGAGCTACAGAGGCAGGGAAGGCCTGGCTGCTTTTGGCTTCCTGTGCACCTCACAGCATTGTTCTGCCAGGGCATCTCTTTCTTGCCCTCTAAATTAACGCTTGTCTCACCACAACAGCTGTGATGTATTAACTGGAAAGTGTTCAGAACAATAGTTTTCTGTTAAAGAATCCAGAATTCCAATGTAATGGTTGCTTTTGCATTGATTTGCATTAAATTTTATGCCTTCCAAGGGGGGTGAAAACGATGCCAGGTTGAAAAAGATGGACATTTTTAGAACAAAGTGATTATTTTTGTTGTTTGAAACATCTTTTCATTTTGAAATATACTTTACTGAAATGAAGGGGTCAGCTGAAAACATGTTGGCTTAATATTTTATCAAGTTTTTCCTTTACATTTCAAGTTCTACCCTTTCATTTGCAGCCAAATTAATCTCAAATATTTTCTAGGTGGCCAAACTGTAGTCTAACTAGTTCTGTGATTTTACCAAATGCATAATACTGGTATTAAATGCAGAGTGTGTATGTGGAGGTGTGTGTGCATGTACATGTGTGTTGCGGGGCTTTGCCAGTAGATATTGAGTAGATCTTGGTTTAGTCATGTTAGTAAGTCCTTACAATAGGTTATTTCTTTCTTTGCTGGGAGATTTGCTATTTGCTTAGAATAGCAAAAGACTGGTTTTGTTTTTCAACAGATCATTCTCTTTCTAGCTGCTCTGATCAAGGCCCATCCTGTCCCAAATTCCTGTCACTAGTCTTATCAAGCTCCACTTCTTCTTCCCATTATTAGTCTAAAATATTGTACATCCATGAATGCAATGGAAACAAGCACCTCAGCAGTGGTTTGCTTTTATAACAACCTGACTTGCTTCTTCAAATGAAAGAGTTGTAAGCAGCATTTCTCAGTGCCCAGTTCAGAAAGACATATGGAAAAGTCTTTTTATTCTAGGAAAATTCTTCTAACACCTTTTATCTTGTTCTAGGTGAAATTAATGCTTAACTAGCGGGGGTCTTGTCCGCATGCAGATCTGCACCCACCCTCCAGGTGGACTGACCTCCCCTGGAGGCCCGTTACCTCAGTTTGTGAAACTGAGGAAGTTGTTCTGACTTTATGGTTGAACCATTCTTCTTACATGTTTGTGGAGTGTCACACAGCTCAGTGGCACCACATAAATCATTAACAGTACTAATACTTAGCAGAGCAGCAGCCTGAGAAGTAGCACTGTGCTGGGCCTGTGCAGCTGACAAGCATTTATGTATGTTATAGTGCTATTTTAAGGCATTACATTTATTACCAGTTTTTGGCTGAAAACTAATTTTAGTGGTTAGGAAGGAACCAGGTCTGCAAAATTGAGCATAGCTCTGAAGGAGGCTCTGATGGGTGAGCTCTGGTATGGAACGATGACACAAGCCATTGCACTAATTTTCTCTTGCTATTATTTACTACTGTTCTTTTAACACTACAAATCCACTACAGGTCTCATTTCTGGACCAGGAGAGCCCTGTAACCCAGTCTAAGTGTCCTATACTAACCAGTAGTATGAGGGCTTTACTATTAAACCTACACTAATCTGTGTAGATTATGTGCCATAAAAAAGTCTGCGTGATTCTCATGTTAGTTGTGGATTAAGTGAAAAATAACTGCTGAGAAAATATATGAAATCTTCACATCACTAGAAAGGTAGAAGTTGTCAGGTTATATGATGAAATTAAGGAGCCTTAGGCAGATTATAGAGTTAACTCATTTGTAATCAGGTGAGTCACCCTGAATAGTCAACTAGTCAGTTCTAAGAAAGCAAAGCTGTCTTTTTCATTTACTATAGAAAATGAAATACCATAAAATTAGTTTGCAAATTTAAGCATATTAAAGCCAAAATATTTCTATACTCTTATTATAAATCTTTTGTATCCTATGTGTCCTTGCTTTCTTCATGATAAACCATCATATCTTGCTCTCTTGGAATTGCTGGATAGCTGAGATTTGATTCTGTTCCACTCTTGTGTATGCATGTATGGACTAATGCTGTCCAAACACATGCTACGAACCATGCTCTGTATATTTTAATTCAATTAATCATTCTTCCTTATTTTAAACTTCAAATTAGTTAAACTAATGAATTAGTTCTTCAGTTCATGGTAATACACCCCTTTCCACTGTCTCCAGTTCCCCATCCTGGGCTCCTTTGCTTCCCAGATGTTGTTACTT
The DNA here is from genome assembly GCA_033124195.1 of Coracias cyanogaster. Lineage (NCBI taxonomy): Eukaryota > Metazoa > Chordata > Aves > Coraciiformes > Coraciidae > Coracias > Coracias cyanogaster. The sequence goes on from JAVSBS010021730.1 coordinate 7,819, forward strand.
AAAGATTTGTAAGGCAGTGCAAGAGCTGAGACCCTATCCCTTTCAAAGCTGTCCACATGGAGCTATCTTAGCTATGCCAATAAGATCACAGCCTTCTCTGGGCAAAATCAGGTGAGCAACTTAAGAATGAAAAAAAACTCTAATGCATCTTCCTGTGAAGTCATTTCTTCTTAGGAAGTTTAGAAGATAGGCAAACCAATCATCTGTATGGAAGAAACTGCTCAAAGATAATACACTTTTACCAGTGAAAAGAAATTATTTGCAATAGCTACTACTTCTAACATACCCTTGGAGGAAGATAACTTTGCCAGGAAGCACTACTTTGTCAAAGGAAATGATGGATGACTAGACATCACTGCAGAAGTTTCAACCCCTCTCCCACCAAACCTACATGATATGCCAGCCATAGCAGGGATCCTCAAACTTTTTAAACAGTGAATATAGACTATAATTATCAGTTAAGTTCTACTATAACTGCTTAAGCATCTTTACTATGTCAGGAAGAAATTTCCTTAGCATGTTCTGAAGAGTTCAGCTCCTCACCCTAGGGATAGTCCTGTTCTTTAAGGAGAAAAAGAAATGCATATGCTGATCACCTGCTCTCTCTCGCCACAGGCTAAATTCATCTAGCTTACTCTCACAGCCATGTGGCAGTCTAGGGAAGTTTCCATTCCTCATCCTCCCCAAGTTTTTGTTGTTGGCATTTCCTGTGGGCAAATCCAACGGGGCCATCTTTCCTGGCACTCCTAGCTTCCTGTGTTATAACCTTTATGGAGACAAAGTGGAAAACCAGAGATTGCATACTCATTATTTTAGAATCATTCCACCTCCTTGAAGATTGTCTTCCAACTGGTGGTAGGTACATAGCTAGACTGAGTGTGTAATGTTTGTAGTGAAAGTACCTACTGGTGAAAAACTGTACGTCAATGTTTTGGGGAAAGTCATAAATTCATATATACTTTTGCTGTGGATTATTTTTCATAGTAGCACAGTCCTGGAGGTTGGAGGGGGACAGATTTCCTCTTAATTGTCCCAGGGTCAGTCAGAAGTGAAACAAGTAATGTCACTAGTGGTTTTGGGCACAGGTTAAAGGGGGAAAAGGCTGCAATATCATGCTAAATGTCTTACACAACAACGCATTTCAAGTGTTAAGCGATTTTTCTCTGAGTCCCTAAACTTCTGGGAAAATCATCATAATTGCTGTGAATGCTGTTCTCTTCTGTTAGCATGAGAAACCTGGCAGGAAAGGTAGCATCTGTGGGAAATGCTACACATGCATTTAGCTGAAGGAATGGCTAGATACACTGGGATAAAATGGCAAACAGGATAGAAAGATTGAGGGCTGCTTTCCTCACAAAGGCGTATGCCTGTGCCACAGGTCATTACCTACAGCAGCATTATGTATGAGGAAAAAGGAAGAGCCCCTTGCTTAGGTGGCAATGCCAAATTTTACTGTTGCAGTGGGATACACTGTGTATGTCATGGAGGACCTACGTACTGGATCCTGTCCTGTCAAATGACTGAATGTGGTACAACTTGTGCGTAGTAGGCTAGACACTTGCCAGGCTTTCTGTGTGTGTGCTGTGCATGTGAACGTCACTACGCTCCTGCCTGCCCATGTCAGAGGTTCTTAGAAAAGAAGGAAGCTGGGAGTGGGCTGTCACCACTGTGACAAGTCATGGAGACCCTGCTGGACCAATGTCTTCCCCAAGGGTCTCTCATACACAGAGCAGGCTGCCAGCCACACGAATGGTAGTCACAGCCCTTTCCTCATGGCTATCTTTCCTAGGGGACCCCACAGTGCTTTTCCATTCTGTGACTGGTGAGTATCTGCAGCCCAGATGTGTGGGGTTGTATGTTGGGCAGCCCTGAGGCAGATGCTGATCTCTGAAGTCCTGGCTCACCTTACACCTGCCCATTAATGCTTACCTGAGAACAGATGAGAAGAACACAGCTTTTACAGCATCAATGAGGCCCAGGGGGACTATGAGGATCCCACCATTATATTTCAGTATTTTCAGATCCCATTATATTTCAGTATAATGAGGGTTCCCACATTAACTGGTAGTGTTGCAGGAATTCCTGTGGAGACCATGGACATATAAAGGCATGCCAAAAGCATTTCTCCTCCTGCTTTTTTCTGCCTTTTTGAATTTGTCTGAGAACAAATCTGCAGGATTGAAATGCATAATTCTATTACCACAAGAACCTCACTACCACAATGCATGATTTACTTTGTCCTCTTGCTATTTTTATTTATACAAATTAAAGCAGAGAGGATATAGCCTTGCATATATGGATTCATATGCTCCATAGTATCTCATGGCCAGTGCAGTCATGCTCTGTTTCACTGAAAACTGAAGATGAAATCTAAGTAAGTTCACATGAAATTATTAGTTTTCCTGTTGACTTAAATGGCAGCAGCCACTATGCAGTGTAGAGTACCAACCAAGGAAAGCACAAATTTAACTTAGTCACCCATCTGTGTTAGTTATAATAAGGAGAAAAACTGATGCCAGCTTTGAGGAAGACCCAATGATAATCCTGTTTTTCAGAGTATTTTTTAGAATGCACTTACATATTTGGGTCCAGTTCTCCTGCCTGCCTCAAGCAGACAACAGCTATGCTCCTTCCTTCAAAGGGTCCTGGGCTCTTTCTTTGAAGTGCTTTGACATTATTTGTTTCAAGTTTGAACTCATTTAGAAAGCAGTCTGCGTGCTGATGACAGTATGGACATCCATATAGACACTGGATCCCGTAGGCCCCCCGCTGCAGAGTGCTCCTGGGATCAATTGCCAAGCAAGGACAGAAAGCAACATCTTGGCTTTGTTATCTGAGTCTGACTTAGCAGCTTGAAGTTACCCTACTAAATTTGAGTGTCCAGAGCAAAGGCATTCAAGTTAGACAAAAGTATGTTTGATCCCAACTAAGACTTTTGCAGACCAAATACAGCTATTTTCCAAACGCTAGGAAAAAGCTTTCCATCAGTGGAAAATACATAAGCCAACAGAATAATTTGATGCATTTCAGACATATAATCCTTCAGAATAAGATTTGATCTTACAAGTTTTAAGTGAGGTAATGTGCTCCATTCCCTTTGCTTCCTTTAGTCACAGTGATGTATGTAACACACACAGCCAATTTTTAGCTAGACTCAAAAAATCATAAAGAAAAAATCTAAGAACCAGATTGCACCCTGAAGTATACCTACTGCTACCTGTTATTCCCATTCAGTTTGTTCAGAATACACAGATCTAACTTCAGACTAATTTAGCTGCAGCCCTGAAATGAAGCACGCATGACTGAACATCAGCTATTGAAGAGAAGTTGAGTGAAGTCAGCGGGGTCTCAGATGAATACGGGAACCCATCCACATACACCCGGTTGTAGGGTAGTCATCTTTTCCTCTGGCCAGAGACGCAGAAAATTAACAATTTTAGAAACCAAAAAGAAGCTGAACAAGAATGGGAGCAGAAGGATATGCCAGAAACACTTCAGTGTTACAACTCCATTTAAAATAGGGAGTGAAGGATAACTTTGCTACTGGGTACCACATAGTGACATTTCAAAAGTGGCTCAGTATACCCCAGCCAGATGAAACTAGTGCTATGTGCCTCTGCTGTGGACGTAGAGCTCACTGAAACTGCTTCTCTCTTGTACTTCAGACAAAGGACACAAAGGCAAGGACAGCATCTTCTCTTGTGTCAGCAAGCATTGAGGAACACCAACTTTCTCCAGCCCTCCCACCAGCCAGCAGGGCTACTTGAGCTGATCCTATTTACCTGCTCCTCCTTACCACCCTTCTTAGTAAAGCAAGGGCAGCTCCGACTTTTCAGAGTATGTTGCCAGCTGAGGGCTTGAACTGTTTCTTCATTGTGACAGACACTTCCACCCAACAGCCCGAGTTGCTGGTTGCTGATAGCACGGAACCATCTGTTCTTCCATTGGCTTCAAATTCAATTTAAAAATTATGATCTTTGATAAGGAATGAGAGAGAAAAGAAGAACGGAAGCAATGAATGAAAACCAAACTTTTCAGGGGAATTTTTAAAGGCTTGGTCCTGAAAAAGAATAAATAAGAAAGTGCACAAGATTCTTTTTGTATCCACAGCAGAATTTCGGCTTCATCACTAGCTGAAGCAAACTTTAGTTGCCCTATGTGAATTCAAGTCACATCTGTGTAAGTGGAGTTCAGAGTGGCCAGTAACTACAGTCATATGCAGGTAACTCATAAATCTTTTAACTGAAAGGTATCAGATGCAAACCAAGCACAGGCTGGAAAACCCTTGGATTCCCACTTTATCCTGAAATGGGTCTGGTCTCCCATTCAGGAAGATAGACTAGTACTTTTAATTTCCCTCCATCATCACTTTTACACCATTCATTTGAATGCTGGTCTGCTTTAAAAACTCCTTTAAGACATGGCTGTGAGCACAGGCAGCTTTTCCAACCACCTCTTTCCCTTTGCGTTGCTAGAATGGTGCAGAGATGTATTGTGTAAATGAGGGCTAATGTGCATGACCATACCTTACTTTCTCATCTCTGTAAAGCTGCAGTCTAATTTGACAGCTACACAAGTCCCATGCTAGAATTCAGATGCCACACTACAAAGCAGACCAAGAAATGCTTCTCAAAAGCCTTCTAGACTATAGGTTGGCTTTCTATAGCTGATTGCTCAAAGCAATAGCAAATTGACATAGGGTAAATATGCACAGACATGAAATAGAAATATTTTTATGAACTCCACTGTTGATATTAGCCTGATAAAGGCTAAAAGCTACCATACTATTTATTTTTCTGAAGGTTCATATGTCTGCAAAGAGGACACAGACACAAGCACAGGTCATCTGCTTATAAGGCATAATGACTCCTTGAATCACACTGAGGCAATTTTATGACACTGGCTCCCAGTGGAGGGATGTGCCAGGCCATACAACTGAACTGGAAAGTACCTGCATCTTGCTTTTTTAGTATTTCATGGCCAATAATAGTATCACCTAATACTGAAAAACTAAACAACAGTGGCTTTGAAGCTGAACATAACCCAAGAGCTATTTGTACGTGTCTTCAGGCCATCACAGTGCAAGGGCAGAAATAAGATTTCCAGCAATATGCAGCCTGTCACAATCTAGTCATACCTTCAGCAAGCATCGCAAACATAGAACTATACTGGGCAACATTCCCCAGGCTCAGCTCCCCCCACCTTAAGCAATTAAGTGGGTGATTTGAAGCAGGTGATTAACCAGGGGAAAATGGCAAGGTAGGTCTTGAAGGTGTTTCAAGGTCTTAGGTGGACCAAGTACCTATCTGAAGGCTCTCTTTCTCTACTGGCTATGCATGGATCAGAAATTAACTGGGGTCCTAAGTCTTTGCTCAGACTAAGCATACCAAATTTCACTGGATAAATCCAGATATTGGAGACTGAAGTAGGGTTTATGTTTGTGAATACAGTGCTCAGAATGGGCTCAGTAGCTGGAACCTAGTGAAAATATTCTGATCTGTTCACTGAAGATGTTTAGACAAGGAAAGCTCATCACATTTCAACACACAGATTCACAGAAGGCTTAACATCAGGAAGATAGATAACAGACACCTAGACAGGTGTAAGGAAGAGGAAACAAAGGTTTGTGGTTTGAACAAAGTGTGATGAACAGCATTACTATAATTGCAGGGAAACGATTTTAATCAAAGAAAAACAACTTTTTCACAGAGACAATGATAATGTTTTTATTTAGCAAATGTACTGGAAGGATTGTTTTCCTGTAAAGACATACAGATATGTCCTAATTCCATAGAGCTTCCATTCTCTCAAGAAGCTATGATTTTTTAAAATCAGTTTAATGAACAGAAGGGCATATGTGTGGAGATGTCAAACTTATTTTTGTCATGAACCACAAGATTCCATTTACCACTAATCCCCAAATAATTGACCTGGGGCCACCAAGAGCTTGCAGAACCCTTGCTGGTGCTTTATAGAGAACAGGCTGTTCACACAATTTTAAACTGTCCTCTGTTTTTAGCAATGTGAACAGAAAAAAGACATTAAATACTTCTTAATACCTCTTTTTCCACACTGGCAGTTGCTGAGGTTACCACAGGATCATTCTGGTTTTTTTGGTTGTATTTTTGCAATTGCGTATGTAAGGGCAGTGATCTAGGACATTATTTCCCTACTGAGATGTGCTTCAAACTATAGAAAACTTTTGTAAAACTCTGCTGTATAAAATTGAGAACAGACCCTACAGCATTCATCCTTCTACAGTCTAGACTTGTCTGAAAGACAAAGGGTTTTTTTCCTGAGAATTGTGTTCCTTTATACTTTTGAGTTAGCCCTGTATTTGTCTTCTGCTACTGCCTACTACACGTTGTGCCTCTCACTTGGCAAGTATTGACATGATTGCCATTTCGCACCATGCTAGATTGTAAAGCATGGAAGAACTGATATGATGTAAGGGTCTACAATAATTATACAGGAGTGTCCCATACTGAAGCATTCTTTGGTTTGGCAGAGAGAAATGAAGTCTACTGCTAAGATCTGCCTTGCGTACTTGTGTTTGGATGTCATTTTCTTAAGAGAATGTCCAGAGACATCCCTAGCAGCCTGAAACAAAAACTCACTAAATGCAAACCCAACTCTGTATAAAAAAAAAACCCAGCCCTTAGAAACAAATTTATTAACAGGGCTCTTCTCACAAAAAAATTAATTACAACTTTATATTACTGAACTCTGATGAACAAAGCGTAACATACCCTCAGATGTGAGGCCCAACTCAAAACACAAAGGAGGAGTACTTATTAAGTACTTAGTTTTCTGAGATATTCATTGCTTGCCCTATTCTTCCATCCCTTCTGGTCTGAAACCAATCTTTCCCTAGCTGTTTTTGGAATGTTTCAGAAAAAAAAGAAGATAAACTTTGGCCCTATTAGGGTTAATGCTTTTGCATAGACATATATGACCACAAACTGGTCGACAAGTAGGGGTCTTCTGCTAACATTGTGACTGAGAACAGGAAGAATACAGCCACAATAATATACAGCTGTCTACTAAAAGTATTGCATACAGACATCTTTGGCCATGCAGTCTCTTGGCCTTCTGAAAATACGTGAGCTGCATTGCTAACATGACAAAAAAAATAGCAATGTTGAGAATGAGAAAGAGGCGGGTATAAGAAGCTGATATTGATGGGGCACTACTTCGAGCAGTCGTCACCATCTGTGCCAGCCCTGATTGGCCTTTGATTGACACCCCAGTTTTGTGCTTCACATAAGTGATATCTGCAAAATCCAGAAGATCTTTCATTTCCTCGTCTTCATCTACAGGCAACTCTTTTTGTGCTTGAGTCTGTGCCTTTTGTCGCACTTTTCTTTCATTTACCTCAATTTGTGCAAAAATGTCAGGAACGGCATCAACAAATTTGTAGCCTTTGGCTACCTTTCTGTTTTTCTTTGTTCTGCCATGCTGCTGCTGCCTCTGTGAGATTGCAAATATCCTGTCAATGGCCTCCTCTGTCTGTCTTTTATCTGAAAACCTCAGCAGGCGCTCAGCAGTCTTCCTAAAGCTATCCGTGTTTCGTACACGAGATAAGATCTGCTTCTCAAGCTGCTGGAAAACAGGCTTAAAATGCTGTAAGTTCCTCTCCACGATCCCTACGTAGTCCTTCACTTCTGGCACTGCAGAGCTCCTAATGGCAGAGGCTCGGTCAAAGACAATTTTCTGGCGGTCTGCAATGACCTGTGCAAAGGCAGAGCGGGACGCATCCTCAACAGGCCACAGGTACACCGCATAGGCGTGCTCGCTGGTGGTAACGAAAACATCCAGCTGCGGAGAATCTCCACGGACAGTGAAGCTCTGCACATCGATAGAGGGCCCAATGAAAAGGTAAATGGCCCGTGTGATGGGGTGCCGCAAGAGGGTTGTTACATTCACGTAGTTTGTTCCATTGTACGGGTAGCCCCGAGGATACATCCTCGAGACGATGGTAGCTTTCTCGCTGTGGCCAGTGTCATCCATCCAGTACATCTTATATATCCCATCACGGTGCCTAATAAAGGCCCCATGAACATCATCAACAACTGTTTCTTCAAAAGGCACATCCACATTGTGGAAGAAACTGGTCGCTGCCTCTAGGGTGCTGTCATCTTCTAGATGGATTTGGTCGACTAGCAAGAGAAGCTGGGGATGGAGAAGTATGAGGTTTCTTTGCAATTTTCTTAGCTTCAGTTTAGGATTGTATGCACCCACTCCTTCTCCCCTGATAAAAACCACCCCACTTCTCTCCATGGCGGCAACCACTCGTCCTTGACAGTCACCAGCCAAGTCATGTTTATATTTAAGCCACTTTGAGGAACAGTCTTCTGTAATCTGCCCTTCCCATGGGGAGAAGCAGCTCTTGGACACAGCAGGGGAAAACATCAACACATTATTTAAAAAAGTGTATTTCGGCCCATATAGAGCTTCTGTTATGAAAGGTACGCCATTGGGAGCAAAAGTAAAGGAGTTCTGGTCTGGGTGTTCGTGGCCAGCATTGAAGTTCCTCCACCCCTTGATCCACTCTCTGTATTTGTTCTTATGAACAATATCATATATTGCACGTCCTCCCAGCTTTCCTGACTTGAAGGAAAGGAAAGGCCTGTTGATTTCAGCTGGCAGAGCACTTCCATAGGTTACCACTCCCCAGTCCTCAAAATAATGCAGCTTAGGAATCCCGTAGTCTGGTGGAGGCACGGAGCGCAAACTTGCATCATACCTGCCAAAAAAATGAGGAAAATGGGTTTAAAAATCACTTAACTGATTCCATTCAGCATCTGTACATAACTCAAACCCAACTAAATATTTACATCAAGGAGCAAGGTAACGATATCAAGCCCACATGTATGCTTCCTCAGTGAAATAATCACATAGCTGTAATGATATTTATCATACTTAATGGGTCTTTGAGCAACCTTGTCTAGTGGGAGGTGTCCCTGCCCATGGCAGGGAGGTTGGAACTAGACGATCTTTAAGGTTGCTTCTAACTCAAACCATCCGATCATTCCTGTACAAATTTGTTGTGTGCTTTTTACAGAATAATAGCTGAAAGCATCTGCTCCACATTTCAAGTGAGCAATCCTGTGCAGTCCAAAAGTAAGAGCACCACTAATTTCGAACTAGTGCTCAAAATTTGTCTTTGACTGACTTCCATACAACTCTTTAAAAAAGACACATTAGGACCAGGCTGTAGACACTGTCTATTTTGCACTAGACATCAACATTTGCACGTATTTACTCGCTACTTAACCAAGAGAAGCAGAGTATCTGTTTCCCCAAAATGATGATTATAGAAATCTGTAGTCTCCAAACAGAATTCGCAATAAACTAAAAATTAACAAGATGGCATTTTAAAGGATAAATTTTTATGATTTATTTCACTTATTGTATGTTAGTTTCCTTCTCCAACTAGGCTTAAGAACATTTTGCATGACCAATATTTTACAAGTATAAATTTTAAGATATAAAACATCTGGTTAAAAAAGAAGTCTTAATACCAGAAAAGGTTACAATGCTTATAATTTTTGTTTTATTTGATCTACAAAAGAATCCCAACAACCATGGAAAACAAAGCCTAACCTTATGGTCTTGTGTTTAAGCAATCAAAATAAACAAAACCGTTATTAAGCCCAGCAATATTTCTGTTAAGATGGTTCCTCATCAGATTTATTCTCTACAGTTAACCAGGAGCCTTTTTCAGGCCCTAGACAATCACAGCTCATGTCCTGCATATGATGTTGGGTAATTCTAACCAGCACTGCGAGCCTGCTCTATATTTAGTGGTCCTTGATGAAGACTCCCCTGTAAAAGCATACCTCTCTCCCAGGACTCAAATGCAAGTGGACATGCTCATCACAAGAGCAACGCTGCAGCACAGGGAAAAGGTAGTTGTTGGAATAGTCAGATATTTTTTTCCCTTTTTTACATTTCACTCAGGTGCTCTTAAAAAAAATTCTTTCCCTTCAACATCAAACAGAATTTTCTGAGCATAAATTTCCAAGATTTCCATGGAGACACAGGAGAAAAGAAGGATGGAATGGGGTTGTAGATGAGAGATTCTGTATTATGCAAATAACAAGATGAAGGGTGCTTGAGGCCTAATAAACATGCATTTTAATGTGTATATGGTAAATGCAAAAATATTTTTCTTGTAAGAGAAATAGAGCTATACTGACTCCTCAAAAATGTACTTGTTCTCTCTACAGACTGAGGGAATTTATATGTATATATAAAGCCTCTTAAGTCTTTTCATTTCTTACCTTTAGAAAATTGACATACAAGAGCTGTAAGTTTTATGGAAAACATGGATCCATCTAAGCATAATTTGCAAATTAGCGTGCAAAACCAACTAATAGCCTTACTGCCTACATTAATTGAGCTCTTAAAAGAAAGCTCATATTACTACTTATAGCTTTTAAAATAAAACTATGCTTTAAATATTCAGCTGATTAATTATTAAAGAACACAATGGGATTAAAAACAATTAGAATAGACGAAATAAACCAGATACATGTAGGTAAACTTTCAGTCCTTTTGGAACTGCGTGTATTCTATAAACGCAATAGACAACGGAAGAAAAACACAAAAGCAGATGTAGCACAAGTCCAAGGTGTTCCTTCCCTGTAGAAACACATACTATACCAACTGAAAAAGTTCTGAGAGCCTAATGACTCTCTGGGTTTGCACACGGCCAGTCTGATCTCTGCTTCTACAAAACAAATCTAAAGATAACAAATTATCGCTAATAGCAAACAGCTGCCAGGTTCCTTTTGAGCCCGCTCAATCCCTTTCATACCAGAGAAATTCAGTGTGGAGAGTGCACCACCTCTGCCCTTTGGATGGTGTCCCCGGGCCCTCCACCACTCGGTTCCTTCTGATCTGCTCTGCCAACCAGTTCCCGCTGCCGTTGCGCATGACAAATTTGTCAAGAAATACCAGCTGGCTCTCCGGCCCGTAGAACCAGTTATAGTTGGAATCCGCAATGGCCACAGTTCTCTGAAACCCTTGGGAAAAAGTGAAAAAGGAATGTAAGAAAGAACAAATAAACGTACAAAGATGTGTTTGTAGAGCACGACCATGAAGCCAAGCAGTACAAACAGACAGAGAAACAGCCTTTTCAGACGTTTATAGACCTACTTATAAATGAGCCATCAACAGGTTACCCAGGAGCTGTTTCCTTCTGCTGTAGCTAACTTGAATACTCACCTTTCTTCTTCAGCTATGGACTGAAGACAGTCAAAGTACTATAAAAAAATGTAAGAAGCAATGTCCCATCCACTTCCTTTCCTCACTTAAATCTGGCAAAGGTAACTTTCTCTTTACAGCTTTCATTTTTTGCTCTGTCAGTTGAAACTCTCTAAAGCAAGAAAACAGAGGTTTCCCCAAGGAAAAGAAAAAATCAGCTTCACCCTGAAACAGCCAACATGAGTTCCATCTGCTCTTGGGAACCTCTCCCCAGTAGATGCCCAAGGTCTAATATGGAGTCAGCGCAATTTCTTATGTGTCTATGCTGACATTGCAAAGGTGTGCTCAGCCTCCCTTACATACATGGCTAGATCTGGGATTATAATAGCCAGTAAAGTTATCACAGTCTTTTCAATCAGGAATTTGAACAATGTAAGTTCCTAATGAATTGTCCTGCAAATCAGCAACAGAAAACCATCACTGAAACCTTGCAAAACTGCCTGAAATGAAGTCTCTTCTGAAAGCTAGAAGAGAACAGCAATATTTATTAACTTATAACTGGTTTTGTGTTTGTACGTCTCCATCTTTCAGTCACAACTAGGACTTCAAATCAGAAATGCTAAAGTGCACTGTGAGAGACCAGAAAGATCCTGCAAAGGAACAGAAATATTAAAAAGTCTGCAAAATTGATCCATTACTGTCATCTGATATTTCTGTTTAACTCTCACATTGAAAAAAGAAAATGGTTCGTGTACCCCTGCACCAAGAAACCTATCACTTATGTCAATTACATTTTCCATATGAAAAATATTTTAATAGAATGGTATAAAGATCTACTTCAATGTTTTGTGGAAAACTGGTGATCATATGAAACTTTCCTATACTTCAATACTTCTACCCTGGCTTCATCATTTTCTATTCCTTTCACCTAATATTTTAGCATGGTGACTTTTGGCAAAGCAAAAAATCAGTAAGAATCTTGAAGAATATTATTATTCAAATAGAAAACCCCAGAAACAGATCTGTTTCAAACTCTGAAAACTAGAAAGCAAGTTCTGAAGCATTGCTTTTTCTCCTGCATGATGTTCCTATCTTTTGACTGGTTTGAAAAGCCAGAGTTTAATAAACAATGATTTTTAATGGATCTTACAAGGATGTCAGTGTTTTGATTAAGGTAAAATCCAAGGAAAAGGCTATTTTTAAAAACCCCAAGTACAATGTGATTTAAAAACGGTCTGTTTCAAGTATGAGATTTACTGCTGCTTCAAGAATTAGAAGATTCATTTTCATTTATCTGTATGACCTACCTGGCAGGACAGTCCTGTACATAAACGCAAAATGCTGCTTGAGCCAGGGGTGGCTGAAGTGATTGATATCAAAGTGCCTCTGGACAAGAAACATGTACTGAAACAGCGATCTGGTTGTGTAGCTGCCGTAGGCCACCCCTTCATAGAGCGAGCCATCTGTGACCTCCTGCAGCAGGACTACTGACTTTTCCATGATTGCCAACACTTGCTTGGTCCACAAGTAAGCTTCCTGAAGGTAGCCTGAAAGAAAAAGTTGTTGGCAAATCTAAGTGCAACACCATAGATCAGATCATGTCATTTGTACACCCACAGCGGGATCGTTTACAGCAAGGAATCTGCAATCCAGAGCTCTATAATACAACCTAGTGCTGCGGGGTGCCTGTAGTCCCAGGGTGAAAAACAAAACACTGTATTTAAACACAGCAAAGCAAGGTCACATGAGCAGGAAAAAAAAAAATTAAAAAAATCTATAAAATACCTTTTGCTAATATTGTGGGATTATGCTTTCCATCTTCAAAGGAGTATTTCCCTATTGTACTGGGGACATGTGAAAAGGGAAGAGCCACACTAAGAGTATTTATTGTATTTCAAATTAAAGCTGTATGACAACAAGCTTATGGTCCCCACTAGAGGGCTCCAATAATGCAAATATTCTGATCAGTTATTTTTCACTGGCATGATCAACAGTATGGTAAGGAGATTCTCAAGAGTTTAAAAATAGAGAGAAGTTTACATTTGAGCTGCAGTTAACTGATATTCTACTAATACATGCTCTATTTTAAGAGATGCTCCATTCTACTCACATTTTCATTTTATTGTACAACCTAAAGAGCTATCCAAATGAAAGTTGTTTTAGAAAAGTTTTGCATGGTTAGTTCCAAATGCAGATTCCTCAGTTTCAGAATAAAATTAATCTTCCAAGCAGGTTAAGTTTCAGCCTCCACAAATATAAGCCCTAAACAGTTATATTTTGACTAAAGACTTTCAGAGATGTTACTATTTTGGTCTGCTCTGCACAAATCAAGAGCTGGGAATAGGTTATGAGATGACCTTCTCAGGGCTTGTGTGCCTTCATTAAGGAACAAGGACAAGCATGAGAGCCTCCGCACTGCATTCATGTATTGCAAAAGTCAGCAGGTGGATCCCAGCAGAGGAAAGGCTACATGCCTCCTCTTATTTTCTTTTGGATTCACTGCCAACCGAGGTAGGACTAAACAGAGACCAACTGCCTTGTGCTTCCATATGGCAACTTTGTGTCTACCCAACTCCCAAGTGTCTTGTCGCAGGTTTAACCAGACTTATTTCCACCACATAGCAGAGCTCAGCTGGCACACATGACACCCCATCGCGTGGTGAAGTGGTACCTGCTGAACAAAGCGCATGTTCCAGGCTACAGGAGTATGAGCTACGTTCAGACCTCTGACTAAGATAGTTACTGTATTTATGCTCAGCAGAGTGATGAGTGATTCAGACATCCTATTACCAGAGGCTGCTAAATCCTGCTTAGTCAACAGAGAGAAAAATACATTGCCATGTCTAAGCTAAACAAAGCGAATCTAACGTGGTGTTTTTATCTGCTGTCTGAAGAGAGAACTACAATGGAGAAGGGCTGAGCAACAGGGGCAGGTGGTGCTACTTACTTCCACTTATTTTACTTACAGCTATCTTGACACCACTTCATTACTCTGACGGAGCTGGCAGCACAGCGGTCTGTCCGAGTAAAATCCCAAACATTTCCACTCCTGTTTTCCCTTGTGACATAACAGCCACTATAGCTAGCTTTTGACTACTGCACTAGCAAAAATGGCGTTTTCCATGGTTCAGCGCAGTGCATTTACCATTGTAATGCATACGTGTTGTTTACTTGGTGCATATCTATGTTATGTTGTAGTATATTAGAAGAATAATAACACGTTAAAATGAAAAAAAGACTCAACGCTGTCAGGCTACACAACAAACTAGATCAAATCTCACCTAAAATTGGCAGTATCTGTATCAAGTTAAGCCTTACTCAGGTTTCTGTTTTGAATATCTGAGTGTTTACTTTAACTACAGACTTCAATAGATATGTGTGCCTAAAATTAATTTCAATTACTTTCATTTTGCAGTGCTATGACAAAGTTTACATCTTTTTAAACTGGCTATTTAGTCTCTGCATGCTTCAATTGCTGCATTGTGTTTAAAATTATTGGAATTTAAATCTTTTGGGAGAAACGTATACACTAGACCTGATATAGGAAGAATAGTTACGTTCACTCCCTTTCTCCCTCCCTTTTTTTCCCCTTCAGAAAAAGCCTTTCATCTTGGAATGAGAATTTTTTTAATTTTCTTTTTTCAGATCAACAGAAAAACTTTATTTAAATTTCCATTTTTTTAAAATAAAGTTGCTCTACATTGAAAACAACTGAATTTTCATTTAGAAATAAAGAGTCTGTTTTGACCTATTTTCATTTGAAACATCACTACTATTTTTAAACTGTTCAAGTGTCACTGAATTTGCTTTTTTCTTCCCCCCAAAAATGCCACCAACCTTTGGTGAAACAAATATCGCCCAACTTTATTTGTGACATTACCATTATTTGGCACAAAGCATACTTATGGTCTATAATCTAATGAAAAGCAGAGTCGTCTTGCTAACTGCCAGCTTTCTGCACCAATGGAGGCTCGGGGAAGGATGGAATTATAAGGAATTTAGCAAAACCCACTGAATAAACAAGTCTGAGACTTCAATTTGTGGAAGGCAAGGTAGGAGGAAAGGGAATTAAGTTCCACACACACCGTTGCTGCTTTTCAGCATATGCACATTGGTAAATGCGCCTGCTATAACAAACACTTAACAACATGAGCCCCCAGACACAGCAGGTGCTACATTTTTTTTGTTACACTTCTTTTGGGCGTCTGATAGCACCACCAATGTGCAGATGGGCCTTTGCTTGGCAGGGGTAAACAGCCTGGCAATGCCATCTGCATCCAGAAACTAGACATGCCTTGACTTGCAGCAAGGAAGTAGTTACTTTGGGCATCATGTTTTCAAAATACTTTTAGCACATATTAGATAATCACTTGATAAAATACCGATGTATTCTCATAAAAGCAGGGGCTGGCGTCATGACTTCTACCTCTCAGCCGAAGTACCACTGGGGCTTAAAGTCAGGATTTCTCATCTGCTCTCTCCCTCTGACTCTGTGACTTGCATTTTCATTTACACCATGTATCACTTACGCAAGAGCAGAGGGACAGCCCCGAGGATGAGCAGTTGTTGCTTTTGCAACTGGTGAGGTTACTCATGTGGGAACTGGAAAGGATGGGTTTAAATCCCAGAAGCAAAGGCGGCAATGACATCTGGCACAGACACCTCTTGGATGGAGACTGGGAGGTGCAAGGGCTTAGTTCAGAGGGAAAAATGTCCTGCTCATCTCCATAGAAAAGGATGTTGGAAAGAAAGGTCCTGAGCCTCTTTATGAATAAAGTTACACCTTTGCAGCTCTCTCAGGGAGACAGGACAGAAGTCTTGGATGAAATTCCAGACTATTCTGTTTATCTCCCAGCTCAGAGTGCAAGGTGTTTCCAACTGCTGACCTTTTCAATGTATTGTGTAAGGAGACCAAGTGCATTGCTCCTTACTGATCACGTACTGTGAAAGACCTGTTCTGTAAATCTGGACTGGACAGACTATACATAAAAGGATTAATTCTTAAAAACAGTTAAATTAACTTGGATAACTGCTTTATATACATGGCTATATATGCATATATATTACACCTTGTACATCTGCCCACAGACTTTTGTTCTATTCAGTAAATTACATTTTTCTAAGCAGCAAAAGAGCAAACCCAGTACTGCTATACTGTCTCAGAAGCATTTGTATCAGTTCCTGGACTTTGCTGCATAAATGGCTGACTGAGTTGATATACTTCAGAATAACATTTATATGATTTAGCACATACCTTGATTCATCAGAACCAGGCTTCCAGCTAGCAGGGCCACGCAGTTGGTAGGCTGGTGGTTGTGGAGGTACTGGAAGCCCCATCCACGTCTGTATGATGTTTCGTACATATATCCCGAGGCATTGGCGATTACCTCAAGAAATCTCTCCTGTTGAGTCTTGCTAAGATAGCTGTACAAGAAGTCGTACGCAGTGGCAAAACCAACTAAGGAGTGAGCAAGAGGAACCTCATCCCACGGGGCATCCTTCACTAGCCTGTCAATACAGAAAGATGCCAATTATTTGAGTTTCACCCACTTATTTTTCGCCACTATAGTACTGTGAGGTTTGTATGACTTAGTGTCTCTGGCGTTAGGCAACTCATGTTGAATTTTAACCCAGTAGCAAGCTACTTACCAAGTCTCTGAGATAATTTTTTTCTTTCCTAAGTATGGACAACATTAACCTGCAAAGCTCATTAATTTTATTAGAAAGATTAAGTTGTGAAATATTAAAACAGTGCTTGCAACATTCTGGGTTTTGCTAGGAGTAACATACATACAGAATACTGATTGTACAGAAATGGAATCTAGTTATCTTAAACAAGTTTCACATAATTTTTGTAACATCCCATGCTTTATAGTCCTCCAAAAATCCACAACAACCTTTTTCTTTTCTAAAGGAGCCACATGTTGATGAATTTCTGAATGGCGGCTATGCAACTGAAGTTGTCTTTAAAGCAAATAAAATAACTCACTATGCTGTTTCTTCATTTCCCAAATGCATTCAAGGACAGAAATAGAGATGACGAAATTTACTTTCCTGACTACAGTTCAAATTAACATACTTAATGGAATTTGAAAAACCCAGCGTTTGACATGAAATAGAGGTAAACTGATGCCAATACTCAAAATTATTTTCTAGGAATCCAATTTTCTGGTATCCAATGATTACATTGAACTTAGCAAAATAGTAAATTTGTATCAAGAAAGTTCATAATGGAGATGGAGGTAGCGTAGAATAAATTTTCTCTTAAACATATATTACAAATCAAAGACTTTAGTTTTTCAGTACTGGAAGTACTTTCAGGCCATGGTTCAACAGAACAGGAAATGTGAAGAAATACATAGTGAATAAAGTCTGTCATAAACTGAACAATCATCAATGGCTTTCATGGTTGGTCTCTTCTTTCACTTTCTTTGCGAGACATTTTTTATTACAGAAATTACAGAATTTTAAATTGTTGAGATGAGAGTGTCCTACTGCAATCACTGGAGATTGTGTTGTGCTCTTGAAAATCTGCACCTTCCAGCTTCAACTATTTTATGACTCTATGAATATGATTTCATCTTAATTTGTGTAAGCAGTAGTGTAAACAAATAGATTAGAAAAAATACCAAAAGAGACGCAACATGCTGGCGCCGTGATTGCTGTCAGAAATCCTTTGACATACGAACATAAGTTTGACCAGCTATATCATGAATCCTAATTTACAAAGTATTTTGTTTTGCTTTTCACTAAACCTTTGCATATTCAGAAATCAAATGGGCACAGGAAACAGCACTTTAAAGACCTCTGCCTGCAACAATTATGAAGTGATTGAGGCTACGCTATACATTAGAGGGGGAGAAAAGAACAACTAAAGTATACTAATTAATTTAAAACATTTAATTCAAAGTTCAGTATCCTTATAACAGGATACAAATTGCTAATTAGAATGTGCTTAAAGCTATTTAAGGATCTTTACCTGAATTCATCTTAAATGGAATTTGACAGTGGAACTGATTATTGTAACTTTCATTGTTAATATGTATGATAACTTTGTATTTCATTTCAAAGACAATACTGTATCAAATTCTATAGCATAAGAACATATATTAGTCTCTGTAGCACCACTTTTGATAAAATAGAAATCACTCTTCTACCTGGGAAGTACTAGATCAGTTATAACTGCAGTTAGGTTGATGATTTCTTCAGAAAAAAACCCCAACCCTTCAGTGTGAAAACCCTTATGTTAGGCATCCTAAGCCTACATACTGGTACAGCTACCTATCGCAAGTTAGACAAAGTAATTTTGTCATTAATTCACTCAAATTCGAATCCTGTAGAGTAAGTCTTGTATAGAATTTAACAAGAGATGCACACAAGTAATAGAGAAAATTAGAGATAATTATTTAAAGACCCTCATTTCTAAACATACAAACCCACAGTCAACATCTGTTCTTAAAATGAAGCTCTCTTGAACTAATAACTCTTTAGCTGATATAAATCAGTGCACTTCCATTAACTGAATTTCAGTGGAACCAAGCAATGTACACCAATGTGGAACATCATGATTCAAAGAGGAATGGTCAAGTAGCAAGCATTAAATGCTTTTTGTATCTAAATTACACTCTCATTTTTCAAATGATTCTCCAGTGTCAGATTTGGTAAACAGCCTGGCTGATAAACCGTGGGAAAGCGTGGTACCATAGACCAGCACTGAACATACTATGTGAAAAAAGTTTCCAGGGCCATCTATTAACTACTGCGCTCTGAAATATTAAATTAAAGTTGTGTGTATTTATACAAATAAAGATAGGTAAAAACATGGCAATGCTTTTCACTGGAATACAGTCATTTTCTAAGTCTCTCAGGAATAAAATTTAACATCAGATAGTATGAACCTCAGCTCAGCAATTAACTGCGTCTGAAGACAGCAAGTAACCTTTACCTCAATGCTACATTAACCTCTTTGGTCTTTTAAAGGTATCAGATGTTAAAAGAAAAGAATCCAAAGACAATAAAAATATGTATATATTGCAACTACTTAGTTGCAAGCATAAGCACTTTTAGCAAAGGTTACTGTTCCAAAAATTCTAAAACATATTTTAAAATAACAACTAGACCACAAATGTATCTCTACAGCTAGTAAAAGAAAATTTAAAAGAAGTTGTTGTTGGGTTTTTTTTTCACCCTTATATACTTATACCTGTATTTGGAAGAGATGCCTATCTGGAAACTTGGGAAGGTTCATAAAAGAGCAAAAAGTGCTGAATGGATCTGCTCCCTAATGATCAAACTCCTTAAACATCCAAAGCCATATGCATCGTTCTGCACAAAGAACTGCTGTCCGGACGAATTCTGTGAATGGCACAGGACAAATACATGCCTGGGGTATTCTTTTAAGTTCTCTTCATCTGCCATATAAAATATTTTTGTTACTTTATTTTAGACATTTAAAATTTGATATAAATTCTCCATGAAGAAAGTGGAGAAATAAAGAGATCATGGATAATGTTGGTATTATGGATAAGCAGTATGTTTTCCTACATGTGTTGAGAATTTCAGCATCATGCAGTGTAGTTAGCTGGTTTAGATTTGCTACCGTCTAGAATGCACAATGAATCTGAAGGGTGGTTAAGACCCAGTTCTTCAGTCTTCAATTTATGATGTCAAGAACCATCATGCATGCTCTGCAGTGTCCAAGTGTGCATACTACCTTCACTATATGCAACTCGGTACTCTAAATAAATATAGCAATTGTGTAAAAGTTTGGATGGGAAGTAAAAATCAATATTAAATACAAGAAAAATTATGGTGAGATTACCACAACCTCTCAACTTCTTGACAACATTCCCAATGCTACTAATGTACTCAGTACTAATGTTCTCAGTAGGAACAGTTTTCTATGTTTTTGCCTCATTTCTCTCTACTAACAACTACTTCCTTGCTGAAACCAGAATATTAGACTTTAAGAAATATAAGCCAAAAGGGAAAAAAACACTGTCTGCCCAGTTCAAGGCAGGATTTAAATCAAACTCTCGTGCTTAATTGAGTTCCCTGATCATCTCCTGTGAGATGTTTAGAATCACCTTTCCTTCACTTGGTACACAGTTCTTAACAACAAATCAAAAGAAACAGGAAAATAACACTTTCTAACTTGAGAATTCGAATACCCTTCCAGGTGGTTTGAGATCTGATTCCTAGCCTCTATGACAATAAGTAATATCGCATCACTACATGCAAAATGAAGCACATCCTACCACACATTATACAAGTAATCCACATCCAGAAGTTTAGCGCTCCAAACTTTTCCATGATAAATTACTTACTGCATAATAAGTCTTGGAGGTTGAGGGCAGATTACGCTAATGATTGAAGGAAGCATGCCAGTACTCCCTCCTCTGAACTGAAACTCTCATTCACTAGGTGGAAGCCAAGGAAATGAGTCAAGGCTCTTTTCTAAAGGCTTACAGGTGAAAATTAATTCAAGGACAGCCCTCTGGTGCATTTTGGTGCAATCTGTCTTAGACACGGTAGCTAGCATGGTTGAGTTTAATGCATATTTAATGCCAAGTGTGGATGCAAATGGGGCATGTAATGGGGCAAACTGACCCCTTGGTCTTGAAATCGATTGCAGAATTGTACAGTCTTCCCAATGCCAATGGCAACGCTTTGGCACTCCACAGACCCTCACTGTTGTTCTGACTCACTTCTGGAGGAAGGAGATACAGCTATAAACCTCCCATTAGGCAAAGGAGAGAAATACTCTTCCATGGCCAGAGGGAGTATACATACCAAGAGGGAGTATACCTACCAATGGGAATGAGACCACCAACATTTATTATATAAACTAGACTCAATTTTCAGTACTTTTCTTATAAAGCCTCCAAAACAAAATATTTTCTTGTGCTCAAATGAAATATTTTCTTCACTAATGGGACAACATCTTCCAATTTTTATTTTGGAAAAAAAGAGAAAAATCCTTGAAAAAATCTGTTTCATCCAAAACAACCTCTTAGCTTTCACCATTTCCACATCTTTCTGGCGCTGGTTGGCAAAACAAAACCCCCATTATCTGCACAACCTAAGTGCTCAGTCATTTGCAACAACAACAACAAATTAAGAATAAAAAATGTCCTTGAAAAAGTAATGATTTAGATTTCCACTGTCTAAGGTAAAACATGACAAGTTTGCCTCACTTTCCTAGTTGTATTTCAGCAGCAGCCACTCGGACATGCTCATGTTTGAAGACAGGCAAAGGAGTGGTTAAATGTAGAGGGCTACATTCATACCTATATGGAAAAAAAAGGCAGCATACAGGCAACACTTCTTAGAAGTTTTAAGAGATCACTATAAAGGTAGTGTTTTGAGGAGGCAACTAAAACTTTATTCCTTTGGGAACCTTCATCTACTTTCTATTCTCTTTCTCCCTGTTTCTCCATAGGTCTATAATCATCATTCTGGTGCTTCTAAAGCTTCTGGCTTTGGTCATGAGAGTCCTTTTCACACTGAGCTTGCTCTTAGCATGAATCATGATCCTTCTGTTCTGACATATTAATAAACAAGAACTGAGTCTGTTTTAGTAGTTCTCAGTGCCATATTAAGCAGACACTGAAATTTAGCTATGTTATTCTTTCAACAGATTAGCTCTTGTTGTAGCATATTGTTGTACCAGGCATGCCACAAAGTGAGATCCTTGTAGCTACCACAGAACTTCAGTGCCAATTTATCTCCTAGAGATCAATTTTAAAAGGTATAAAAGAAACTCTTCAAAATCTAGCTAGTCATTTAATTTCAGTCATGCACAATTTCTATTTTTAAATGCTACATATGAAAAGGATAAAACCAGCATGAGGGTTTGATATTTCACTTACTAACATAATATATATTCCAGATACCAAATTCATCCTCTTACCCTTCCTTTGCTTTTTCTTCTTCCCTGTATGAGGCTACCTATGCATCTCCTAAGCTTCTTTTATACTAACTTCTACGCTGCAGTCTTACAAAACCCTCCTAAGTTTTCTTTAAACATCGTGGTTGACTATTGGGAGTCAAGCACATGTTCTATATTTGTGTTGTCAGCACAGAGCCTCGCTCTATTTCGACTCAGCACATGTGAGTTTATTTTAGTTATACATTTATCTACGCATTTAATTATTTCTATTGATGTATTTTTACTTTGTAATCTATG